>PVJL010004003.1:90806-141502 GCA_004026885.1 Lyroderma lyra
GGGGTTTGTCAATTTTGTTGACTTTCTCAAAGAACCAGCTCTTCGTAATATTAATTTTTTCTATTGTCTTTCTGTTCTCTAATTGGTTTAGCTCTGCTTTAATTTTTATTATTTCTTTCCTTCTGCTGACTTTGGGTTTTGTCTGCTCTTCTTTTTCGAGTTCTTTAAGATGGGATGCTAAGATGTTTGCTTGTGATTTGTCTTGTTTCTTAAGATAGGCCTGTAATGACATAAATTTCCCTCTTATTACTGCTTTCACTGTGTCGCAATAATTCTGATATGTTGTATTTTCATTGTCATTAGTTTCTATATATTTTTAATCTCATCTTTTATTTGTTCTTTTATCCAGTCCTTTTTTAATAAGCTGTTGTTTAATCTCCATGTATATGTGCTTTTTTCTGCTTTCCTATTACAGTTGATCTCCAATTTCAAAGCTTTGTGGTCTGAGAATACACTTGGTACAATTTCAATCTTCTTGAATTTCCTGAGGCTACTTTTGTGTCCCAGCATATGGTCTATTCTTGAGAATGTTCCATATGCACTAGAAAAGAAGGTGTAGCCTCTCTTTGCTGCATGAAGTGTCCTGTAAATGTCAATGATGTCCAATTGCTGTAATGTGTCATTTAGAGCTGTTATTTCCTTATTTATTTTCTGTTTGGATGATCTGTCCATGGCTGTTAGTGGGGTGTTTAAGTCCGCCACTATGATTGTGTATTCATCAGTTTCTCCTTTCAAGTCTGTTAGTAGTTTCTTTGTGTGTTTTGGTGCATCTTGGTTGGGAGCATATATGTTGATTAGTGTCAACTCTTCTTATTGTTGCATTGTGCTTTTCATCATTATGTAATGTCCATCTTTGTCTTTTACTATCTTTTTTAACTTGAAGTTTATTTCATCAGATATCAGTATAGCCACTCTTGCTTTTCTCTGGTTATCATTTGCTTGGAGTATTGTATCCCATCCTTTCACTCTGAGTCTGTGTTTGTCCTTACAGCTGAGGTGTGTTTCTTGGAGACAGGATATGGATGCATTCTGTTTCTTAATCCAGTCTGCTACTCTGTGCCTTTTTATTGGTGAGTTCAGTCCATTAACATTTAGAGTGATGATCGATATGTGAGAATTTTCTGTGGCCATTACTTATTTCTTTGTTTGTTTGTTTGTTTTTGTTTCTTTCTTGTTGCCCAAACTTTGTTCCAGCTTTTCTGATGTTTTGTTTCAGGCTGAAGAGCCTCCTTCAGTATTTCTTGGAGTGCTGGCCTCATGCTGGCAAATTCCCTCAGCTTCTGTGTGTCTGAGAAGGTCTTTATTCCACCTTCACATCTGAAAAATAATTTTGCTGGATAATTTATTCTTGGCTGGAAGTTTCTCTCTTTTAAATTTTTGAATATTGGATTCCACTCTCTCCTGGCTTGTAGAGTTTCTGCTGAGAAATCTGATGCAAGCCTGATGGGTTTTCCTCTAAAGTTTATAGTTCTTTTTTCCCTGGCTGCCTAGAGAATTGTCTCTTTGTCTTTCGTTTTGGACATCTTTAGTACCATGTGTCTTGGAGAAGATCTGTTGGGGTCCAGGTTTCTGGGGGATCTGTTTTCTTCTTGAACTTGGGGTTCCAGATCTTTCCATAAGTTGCAAAGTTCTCATCTACGATTTGTTTTAGTATGCTCTCTGTAGACTGCTCTGCCCCCTCTTCTATTCCTATTATCCTGATGTTGTTTTGTCTCATGGAATCGGATATTTCTTGCAGAGTTTTTTCAATCCTTTTGGTTCTATATTTCCTTCTTCCTCTTTCTGAGCTGTTTCCATGTTCTGATCTTCAATATCACTAATTCTTTTCTCCATCGGGTTGGTCCTGTTTCCTATGGCAGTTAGTTCATTTCTTACTTCCTTTTTGGTAGTATTTATTTCTCTTATTTCCATCTCAATCTTTCTTATGTTCTGAATTTCTTCGTTAAATTGTTCTTTTTGTTCACAGAGTTCCTTTTTTATGTCGTTTATATCCTTTTTCATATTATTTATCTCAGCTATGGTGTTCTGCCAATAGGTTTTCATTTCTCTCACAGCCTTTGGAATGACTGCTTTAAATTCTCCATCACTTAAATGAGACCCTTCCAGTTGTACCAAGCTGTTTTCTCGGTAAATTTCATGTTCTTTCTGAGTAGTTTTAGTTTTTAAGGAATTCATCCTGTCCGCTGGGTTCTTCCTCTCTGACATGAGGGCTTTATGTTCAGTGCCCAGATTATTGCTTTTGTGGTGTCTTGCTGTAGGGCAGACACTAGGTGGTGCTGGGGGGTCCAGTTTTGGTGGGGAAGGGGCTGTTTGTTTCTGGTTTCTGATCTCCTACTGCGTTTGGAGGCTATGCACATATATCCTGGGGAGAGGCCAACAAAAGGCATTCCAAAGGCGCCTCTGCCTTCTGCCCTTTGCTGGGGAAGCTCTTTAAGGGCTTGTTTCTGTTGGCTGGGGTGAATGCTATCAAATCAGTCTTTCTTCCCAGCTCTGATTCAGCACCTGGCTGTCTACAGGCTCACACTGCTTTCAGAACCCTGGGGTGCACAAGGAAGTGCCCGCTCCATAAGTCCAAAGCTGTGGGCCTGGCCTGAGACAGCCGGGTCACCTTTGCAGCGGGCTGGGAACAGGAACTGCAGCCCTGTGTAAGTCTCCAGGGGGCTTAGAGCTGGGGAGTCATCTTTGCAGTTCAGAGTCCTTGCTCAGCCCTTCTACCGCTCTAAAGTTCCAAAGCCCGGCTCCTGTGTGGCCTCTCCCCTCCCCCCCAACTGCACCGCTTGGATCCTGTTGCAGTCTTTGCTCCCTTCCCTCTCCCCAACTCGACCCCTTCTCGCCAACCTTCAGGTGTTTACTTGTGATTTGTGGATTTCTCAACAGCCGTTTTGTCACTCAGGGTTCACTTTCTTGGCTCCTGGACGGCCGTTCAATTGTGTTTTCTGGGAGAGGCTTTAGGGACCTCCTCTCCAGTCGCCATCTTGTCTTCTCTGTGTTCTTTTCAATTTCTTGTAGTAGTGTGTTATAGTTTTCAGTATATAAATTCTTCACATTTTTTGTTAATTTTATTCCTATGTATTTTATTTTTTTTGTTTTGATCACAAAAGGTATTTCTCTCATTTATTTTTCTTCAGTTTCATTGTTGATATATGGAAATGCAATTGATTTTTGTACATTAATTTTATATCCTAAAAATTTACTGTATTTGTTTATTATTTTTAATAGATTTTAGTGAAGTCTTTAGAATTTTCTATATAAAGCATCACGTCATCTGCAAAAAGTGACAGTTTAACCTCTTCTCTTTCAATTTGGATGTCTTTTATTCCTTTCTCTTGCCTGATTGCTCTGGCTGGAACTTCCAGTACTATATTGAATAGCAGTTGTGACAGGGCACATCCCTATCTTGTTTCTGATTTTAGGAGAATATGCTTCAGGTTTTCCTCATTCAGTATAATATTAGCTTAGGGTTTGTCATATATGATCATCATAATGTTGAAGTCCTATTCTTTCTATACTCATGTTATTAAGTGTTTTGATCATAAATGAATGTTGTATCCTATCAAATACTTTTCCTGCATCAATTAATATTATCATATGGTTTTTATATTTTAGTTTGTTTATGTGGTGTATCACATTGATCGATTTGTGTATATTTAACCATCCTTGTGCTTGTGGGATGAATCTGAACTAATCATGTTGTATAATCTTTTAAATACATTATTGTATTCTATTCGCTAACACATTTTTTAGAATTTTTCATCTATGTTCACTAGAGTTATTGGTCTATAGTTTTCTTTTTATGTGTGTTATCTTTACCAGGCTATAGTATTAGAAATATGTTGGCCTTGTAGAATGAGTTAGTAATTATTGCCTCTTTTTCAAATTTTTGGAAGAGTTTTAGAAGAATAGGCATTCGTTCTTCCTTGAATGTTAGATAAAACTTGATGAAACTGTCTTGTCTTGGGCTTTTGCCTTTGGGAAGAGTTTGGATGATTATTTCAATTTCCTTTCTGTTGATTGGTCTATTTAGATGATCCAGTTCTACTTTTTCTATCTAGGTAGACTGTATGTTTCTAGGAACTTGTCCATTTCTTTAAGGCTGTTAAATTTGGTGGCATATAGTCCTTCATAATATTTTCTTATACTTTTATTATTTCTATTGTATTAGAGGTAATTTCTCCCCTTTCATTTTTAATTTTGGTTATTTGTGTTTTTTTCTCTTTGCCCTTTGGTGAGCCTAGCCAGGTGTTTGTCAATCTTGTTAACTTTTTCGAAGAACCAGCTCTTTGTTGCATTAATTTTCTCTAT
Source organism: Lyroderma lyra (assembly GCA_004026885.1). Lineage (NCBI taxonomy): Eukaryota > Metazoa > Chordata > Mammalia > Chiroptera > Megadermatidae > Lyroderma > Lyroderma lyra. The sequence goes on from PVJL010004003.1 coordinate 95,109, forward strand.
TGTTTTTCTGTTTCTTTATTTAATTTATTTCTGCTCTAATATTTATTATTTTCCTACTTCTGCTGATTTTGAGCATTTTTTGTTGTTGTTGTTCCTATTTTTCTAGTTCTTTAAGATAAAATGTTAAGTTGTTTAGTTGTTCTTTTTCTTGTTTCTTGAGAGAGGCGTGTAATAATATAAATATCGTTCTTGTTTCTAATTTTGCTCCATTCCAATAATTTTGACATACTGTATTTTCATTGCCATTTTTTTCTATGTACTATTTAATTTCTTCTTTTATTTCTTCTTTGCTCCAGTTTTTAATAACATGTTGTTTATTCTCCATGCAAATGTGTTTTTTTGCTTTGTTTTGTTTTGTTTTTTGGTGTGTGTGTACATAAGTTCCAATTTTAATGTTTTGTGGTTTGAGGATACGCTTTGTATGATTCCAATTTTTTTGAATTTGCTGAGGCTAGTTTGGTGTCCTAGCATATGTTCTATCCTTTAGAATGTTTCATGAGTATGAAAATAGAAAATGTAATCTTGTTTTGTAGGATAGAATACCCTGTAAATGTCAATTATTTCTAAATACTGTAGTGTATCATTTAGAGATGGTATTTTCTTATTTATTATCTGTTTGGATGATCTGTCCATGGCTGTCAAAGGTGTATTTAGGTCCCTCACTATAATTGTGATTTTGTCATTTTACCTTCTAGATCTTTAAGTAGTTTCTTTATACATTTTATTTCTTCCTCGTTGGGTGTATATTAGTTTATGAGTGGCATGGCTACTTGTTGTTGTATTTTCCCCTTCATCATGATAAAATGTCTATCGTTATGTCTTCTTTTTTTATTCCAAAGTCTGTTTCATCAGATATAAGTATGGCTACTCCTGCTTTTCTCTGGATGCCATTTTCTTGGACCATTTATTTCCACCCTTTCACTTTGAGTCTGTGTTTTTCCTTGTGGCTGAAGTGTGTCTCGTGGACACATTTCAGCCATGGACATACTGATAGGCTTTATTTATTAATCCAGTATGCTACTCTGTGCCTTTTTATTGGTGATTTCTGTCAATTTACATTTAGGGTGGTAATTTGCATATAAAGATTTTCTATGACAATTTTGTTTTCTGGTATTTGGTTGTTCCATTTATTAGTTTCATCTTTACTTCCTTCTCACTTTCTGTTTTTTGGTTTCATGGTGTTCTATAATTTTTCTTCTGTTTTCTCTTTTTCTTTTAGTTGTATATCTTAGTTCTTGGTCTTGTTTGAGAAAATTCCATGAGGTTTATGAAAAGGAAAGTTGCATGTATACAGTGTCTCCTTTTCTTAAGCATACTTTTAATTTCTATTCTCTTTTGGGAATAAAAAAAACTTCTCTTTTTATGTTTTTGTTGTCTCAACTTTTTGCCTTTTATTTTGGCTTTTTGTTTTATGTTGAGTAGCCTCCTTGAGTATTTTCTGGAGTGCTGACCTTGTGTTAGCAGATTTTCTCAGCTTTGTTCTGAAAAGCTCTTTATTTCTTTTATACTCTATAGGGTAAGTGTGCTGGGGAGATTTTTGGCAGGTAGTTCCTTTCTTTAAATATTTTGAATACATGATTCGACTCCCTTCTGGCTTGAAGAGTTTCTGCTGAGAAGTCTGGTGACAGTCTGGTAAACTTTACTTTGAGGTTATAATATCATTTTTGAGAATTCTTTATTTGTTTTTTATTTTTTATATCTGAATTATGCCTTGGAGAAGATCTGGTGAAATTTATGTAGCTAGGGATCCTATTTTCCTCTTGAATATAGGGTTTCAGTTCTTCCCATAGGGTTGGAATGTTCTCATCTACTATTTATTTGACTAAGCTCTTATTAGAATTTTGTTGTATTTCTTCTGGTAGTCTAATTAAACTAATTTTCCTTCTAATGAAGTCAGATAGGTCTTGTAGAGAATTTTCAATTGTTTTTTGTTTGTTTTCAAATTTCTATCTTTTTCCTTTGGTTCAATTTCCATCTTTCTATCTTCAATGTCACTAATTCTTTCCTTCATCTTATCAGCTCTGTTTCCTATGCTAGTTAGTTCTTGCTTTATTTCTTTTATTGCATTGTTTATCTCTTGAATTTCTATTTGATTCTTTTTTATAGTTTCAATTTTTTTTTGTTGAAGTGTTTTTTTTTTTCAGAAATTTCCTTTCTGAGATTATTTATCTGCGTCTGAGTAATCAGCCAACATTTCTTGAGCTATCTGAGTATTGTCATAACTGCAGTCTTGAATTCTGTGTCACTTAGATAATATAATTCCAAATCTATAAATTCCTTTTTCTGGATATTTTTCATTTCCTCCCTGAGATGCTTTGTTCCTGAGGAAGTTCATTATAGTTTATGTGTTTCTCTTCCTGGGCATAAGGGTATTTCCTCTTTGCAGACATGAGGAGGTTTTTCTTTCACCTCCCAGTTTGTGTTGCTGTAGTGTCTTACAGTATTTTCTCTAGGTTTCTCAATTTTCTGACTCTCAGAGCTTTCATGGAGGGTTGCTCAGTTGCTTTGTTTTTTGTGTGCCTCTTTTTTGGGAAAATGTGGTGAGTGATAAAATTCTCTGCCTCTGAGATTGGTACAGGTAGAAATTTATATGCCTTTGGTTTACAATTTCTTTGAGACCCATTGATGGTTCCCACAGTGGCAGGGCATTTTGGGAAGAGCTCATGGCTTGTTTGCAGCATAAGATAATGCTGATTTGGCAAAGAGAAAGGGGACACAGCCAGGCTTGCTGTTCACCTTTTCTGCCTGGTGGTGGAGGCAATGTGGTTCATCATTGCTGTTTCTCCCAATGTTGCTCGTTATCCTGGGTATTAGTTCAGTTGTCAAAGAGGCCTGTCCTTCCATCAGAAGCACTCTGAGCTGGGCCACATGTACTCTGCAGCATAAGCCTGTTCCTCCATCAAGGGAATCACAAGCCATGTCTGGCATGTATTGCATTAAAAACCTGGTCCTCCATCAGGTGCTCTCCGGAGCTAGGACAGCTATGTGCCATAAAGCAACCTAGGCCCTCTATCAGTAGTGTACTTTAGCTGGGAAGATAGGCATTACAAAGCAAGCTTGGCCCTTCATCAGGATTGCACCAGAGCTGGGAGTATGTGCACCACGAATCAAGATTGGTTCTTTGTCAAGAGTGCATGGGATCAGTCACTCACTGTCAGTACTGCTTTTCTCTTTTCTTCCCAGCTCATGTTTTACCCTGGATTTTGTTTTGTTCTTATCAGTGACCCCTTGGCTGTTGGCACTTAGTCTCAAGGTTACCAACGGCCAATCTGTGGGCAAGTCCTGTGCCTGTCACCTCCTACTTTTGGCCTGTGTTTGTCTGGGTATCTCTTTTCACCCTGGGTACTTTAACATGCCTTTGTTCAAGTCCTGTCACATTTGGGTCATGGTGCTCTGGCTGGGACCTTAGCACTCCTCAGCTTGGACTTGGGCTTTACTGGTCCTGTTACAGGTCTTCCACTGTCCACCACTCTGCCCACCTGGGATAGTGCTGCACATCAGTCCATTTCCCTTGGTCCCCTCCTTGATCCTTCTTCTATCAGCCCCAGGCTTTTGCAGTCCCTTCTACACATTGCTTCCTTCCCTTTTCTCCCATTCACATTCCTTTCTCTGACTTGCAGGTGTTTCTTTGCAGTGGGTGGATCTCCAATTCAAGGCTTTGTCATTTAGGGATTCCTTTGTTAGATTTGGGTTGTTCAGTTTTTAATTTTCAGGGAAGATTTCAGGGACATCTTCTCATACCACCATCTTGATCCCTGCTCTCTCTCATATAATCTACGCTATTCGTTGTGATCAAACCTTGAATAATGTAAAATGGTACAATTTCATCTAGTTGATAGTTGTTATTACTCTTCTAATTTAAGGGAGGTGTACTCTGCATTGATACATAGGGTCAGATTTGGCACAAGTATTTAAAAATGCACATAATAGTGAACTCACTAAAATGGTTTCAAACCTAAGGACTTATATATCATTACTGTATGTAGAATAGAAGTAGACATTACAGGTGAAGTCAAAGTAACACATTTCCTTCTAGTGCTTGTTAGTAAGTAGCAGTGATATATTTTTATGTGTTTTTTTCTAAGATTTTTATGGAACATGCACATTTCCTTCCTAAAACACCAACAAACATACATGGTTAAAATTATGAAACTGACTTCAATCTAGATAAACATAATTGAGTGTTCTTGTGGATATAACAACAAAAGTCACTTTGATTATTAGAGGCATAGTTAAAATTCAAGCTATTTGTGTAAGTGGGTGGATTATCATTAAGAGTTACGTTTTTAACTATCAAAGTAAAAAATACACACAGATTGAATTGTGTATATGTGAGCACACGCACAAAGCATTTATAATGCATGTTCCTCTAATTAGATTCCCCTAGCTAGCTGAAACAAAATTAAGCCTGCTTACCATGTATGTAAATGTCTTACATGTCATGAACAGAAATTTGAACATTTCACCTAAAATGTCATATAATGTGCTTAAGTGTGATATTTTTATGTTACAGAATTACATCCTTATAATTTTGTAATAGAAGATTTGCTAGATTTTGTAATAAAATATTTGCTATAGATTACCAGTTAATAAAAAAGAGGCATTATTTGTGCTGGACACTGTATAGTCTCACTGTTACCTGTCCCATTCTCATGTCAAGGGATGCAGTTTCTTCCTCACCAATAGATTAAGATGTGCACATATCGATGCTATGGTTTGTAATCTTCACCAAGGTGTTCAGAGAAGAGAAAGAATGAACTGTTGTAAAATATGTAAGAAATTTTATTTTTCACAATGAAGCCAGTCAGAGCTTTTACAGGATACCAACAGAGCAGAGGCCATGGGACATTTTGACTGATGATTCTTAAAATAATGTTTGGCAAGCAAAAAATTTAGCTCTCTGCATTACTTTTTTACATCTGGTTTATTATTATATTATTTTCTTGCAGATTTCATTTGGTTTTCCAATGGGTATGTGCTTTATGCCCACTTTCTTACAACTTATTATGTTTTTTATAAAGTATTTATGTTCATGAAACTTTTCAGAGCTATTAATTTAAAAAAAAACTTAAGTCTGACAGTATTGAGATTAACACTTCTATAGTGCCTGTATGCTCACAGTCTAATAAAAGTAATAAAGGTAAAATTATTGTGTTGTTTTGCCTTTCCTAATTACATTTTTCTCACAGACTTTATGATGAGATTTCTACTGAGAATTTCTCCCTAGGTTTACTCATTCTTTTTCATTATATTTAGTTATCTAAGGCATCATTCCTATGTACAGACAATTTCATTTTCTATTAGTATTAATTACCCACAGGATAATTATTTAATAGTAAATATTCTAAAAAATCCTTGTACACAGACAATAGTTTAGTAGGTACCAGAGGGAAAGATGGGTGTGGAAGAAAGGAAGTGATTCAAATACATGGTAATGAAAAAAATGACTCTGGTTGGTGAGAACACAATACAATGCATAGATGATAAAGAATTGCACCTGGAATTTATGTAATTCTAGAACCAATGTCACTCCAATAAATTTAATAAAAAACAATTATAGAGCATGTATTTTTTTGTCCTTCCTGTCTTTGATCTTTAATGTGGCTATTTGCCTTCTTGATTCTTACTGGAATTATTGTTCCTTGAAATGTATATCACTGAAGGTTAAAGTTAATCCCTCTTCCAAGATTTTAAAGAATATAAACCATGGTCTGCTAATGTTCGTTATTTTAATAGCTGGCATGGCATGTGCCACAACATACAAAGGTATGAGAATTAAGTTTGTGAATTCATCCTAGAAAGAGTGCTACATACCTTATTACTGAATATCACTACAGGCACTTTCAAAGTACTCCTTGTGGGAAACTAAGCACCGATAGCAGTGCCTAGTCCATTCTTCAAAGCAATTTTGGAACTGTTCTTCTGGAATGGCCATCAAAACTCTTGTCATATTACCCTTAATGTACTGAATGTCATCGAAATGTCTTCCTTTAAATATTTCCTTTATCTCTGGGTAGAGAAAAAAGTCACTGGGAGTCAGATCAAGTGAGTTAAGAGGGTGTTCCAATAGTTATAAGTTTACTGGCTAAAAACTCTCTCACAGCAAGTGCCATGGGAGCTGGTGCATTGGAATGCAAGAGTCATGAGTTGTTGGTGAAAAGTTCAGGGTTTTTTTTTTTTTGGCTACCTATTGCATGCAGCCTTTTTAGCACTTCTGAAGAGTAAACTTGGTTGACTGCTAGTCCAGTTGGTACAAATTCATAATGAAAAATTTCTTTGATATCAAAAAAGTTAGCAACATTGTTTTGAATCTTGATTTGGACTGGAAGAGCTTGTTTGATTGTAGAGAATTGCTTGACTTCCATTGTGCTCTTTGATGCTTTGTTTCAGGGTTGTATTGGTATACCCAACTTTCATCACCAGTGATAACATGGTTCAAATCCTCATCTTTCCTCTTCAAAAGGTCTTGCAAACTTCAAAGTTCCTTTGCTTTTGTTCATCGGTGAGCTCCTTTTGTACCATTTTTGCACACACTTTTCTCATGGCAAGATTTTCAGTTAAGATTTTTTTAAACTATTTCTGAATCAATGTTTAGTTGGTAAGCTGTGCTTCTCAAAGTCAGCCTATTATTTTGGCACAATTTGACCAAATTTTGCAATATTTTCATTAGTTATGCTTGTTTTTTTATCATATTTTATTTATTTATTTATTTATTTTTTATTGGGTGACAGCTGTTAGCAAGGATTACATAGGTTTCAGGCATACAATTCTACACCAGCATGTTAATGGCTGTCTTGATCTTTTTTTTTTATCAGTGATGCTATATCTCCCCTCAAAAAAAATGTTTAACCTATTTGTACACTGCCATTTTCCTAATGGCATTATTCCCATAAACTTGGACTAACATGTCCCTGATTTTACTTCCACTCTTGCCAAGTTTTACAAGAAATTTGATGTTTGTTTATTGTTCTAATCATGATCTAACATTTTCATAACAACACACAAAAACACAAACAATAATGAACACCACTTAGCAAGATACCACCACATGTCAACGTGAACACAGCTGAGATACAGAGATTTACCAAGGTTTTTGAATCTTACTCAGTTGTTTGTACAGTGCTGCCAACATAAACGCAGGATGGCAAGTTCATTAACTTATGTGTCAGATCTTGTAAGTGATTTAAATTTTTATTGAAAAAAACCTGAGTTGAAATGAAATACAGCTTCAGAGTCTAATGTTTAAATGTTCTATCTTCATTATTGTAACAGTTGTATCCCTCATCACTAAATATAGGTATGCATAGCATCTGTAATTACAAAATACTTGGTAAAAATGTTTCCTGAAGATAGTGTTTTTGTGTGAGGATTTGAGTATACCCAGGGAAGTGTATATATGAGCAAAAATATATTTCACAGAATGGAAAGATTCCAAGGAACATCTCTTTTATTGTAATATTCACTTCTAATATCTCTTATGTTTTTTCTGCTTCAGGCACTATGTCATAATGGGACTTTCTAATTTCCTAACTACAATTTCTCCTAACAGTATAAAATTTGTTTTAGAGAAAAAAAGCAACGCTAGAAAATTCAGTTTCTAAATTTTTATCAACCATCTCTTCAGCACTAATTATTGTGCTTTCAGTAAGTGCTGTTGAGAATTATTAAGAAAGCAGAACATGTGACATTTTCTCTAAACCAATTAAAACAAAATGATTGAGGTATATTTCAAGAATTACAATAGCTAATTTAATAGTTAAATGCTGAGTTCTTCCAAGTATTTATATAATAATTTTCTAATTTAAGTTCACAAAATTTCTTGAAAAATATATTACTTTTTTTGGTCTTTAGATAAAGAAATTGAGACAGGTTCAATGGTATACTCAGGGTCACATGAAGATTTTTTTATCAAAACTAGAACACGGAAACTCACATGCCTGACATAAATCAGTTTACTTTAGCCACACAACACTAAATTTAGTAATTTGTCAAAGTGTTTTCTGTTTTATGCCAAAAATGTATAAATATATATGTTTTTCATTTGACTATTTTTTATATGAATGTTACTTGACAACACTATAATGCCAATGTTTCAGTTGAGAAGTAAGTATCTTCAGAAGTAATGCCATATCAACATTTTTAAGATAAACTAAAATATGAATTTTACTGTGAATACAAGTACCTAAAACAATTTTTGAAGTACAATGGTGTGAACTACTTAAAGCCATATAATTATTATTTTTACTTATTTAATAACCAGTCAACATAACTTCGTAATTTAATATGACAAGACTAAAAGAAAAATTTTATAGCTAAATAAAAATGAAAAGTGTTATTGAAAAAGTTTAGTTTGGAAATAGGAAATAATCTAAATATACATGTATCAACATAAATCAGGATTCTAGAACGGTATCTCTGAACTTACAAGACTTCTTTAAAGATTAACCATTACATTCTCTTAACATGGAGACTGAAAGATCACAAATAGGCTAATAAGCTCATGGCTGAGAAAGAAAATGAATAACATGAACCTAATAGTATATAAAGTAAAACTAATTAGATTCAGTCTTCAGGAAAACAAATAACCTCACAAAGATTTGTATGTGATTGTGTGCTAGTGTGTGTGTATGTGTGTGTGTCTGCATAAAATTGAATTTCAATAATAGTTGAAATTCAACATTATGACCCAAGAAGAAAAAAACATATGAATATTGAGTCTCATCTTTATGAATGTAATACAATGAAACACATATATTTGTCACATGTAGATAGGATCTATATTATTATCTGTAGCTAAGGATAGCAACTTTGTGTTTGATGTAAAATTGTTTACTATACATGAATTAGGAATCCTAGGGAAAACAGTCTCAGAGTTATGATTTCTAACACATTATTGCTGAAAAAATTACTATTAATATAATTGTTACTACTTTCAAGTGTTTTCATCACTTATTTCTATAGAAACAACATTACATTCTGGTAAAGATGGTGGAGTGAGTAAATGATGTGTTTGCCTACTCTCATAACCACATCAAAATTACAACTATGGAAAAACCAACATTAAAAATCACCTAAATTCTAACTGAACCATAGCCCTACATCTAAAGACACACAGAAGGAGCCATTCTGAGACTAGTAGGAGGGGCGAAGGTTTGAAACAGGCTGGTCCCACATGAGTATATTACCAGTGAAATTACAAAGGGATACCTTGACTGTGCAAGTTCTCCCTTGCACAGGGTCTCAGCTCCACATAAAACCATTAAAAAGCAAAGGGTCTCAGCTCCACATAAAACCATACATCCCGGGGTTTCAGTGCTGGAAAGAGTAGTTACCATAACTTCTTGCTGTGGAAACCAACAGAGATTATACCTAAACAAAATGCAAGGTGGCTGCAGTCCCAAGCATTCCTCTGAAAGTGCCCATGCATGAATTTACTCACCAATAGACTCACTTGCTCTGAGCTCCAGTGCTGGGGCAGCAGCTCAAAAGGCACCAGGTTCTACATGTATATGAAAGAACTAAGTACCAGGTTTCAAGGTGAGGGCTTGAGGGGCAGTTTTCTTCTGGACACAAAACCTCCAGAAGTCATTGTTTCTTTACTCAGTCCTCCTTCCTCCTTGAGTGCAGATGCAGGCAGCAATTATATCTGAGTCTCCATCAACATAGTTAACACTATTTATTTGCCACAACCTTGTGATTCCTTGAGACCTGTTCCAATTTTCAGGCACATCCAAGGCACATTCAATGGCTTTTCCTTATAAACAGACTGTATTGGCTTATGCTGCAGACCTCCCTAAAATCTATCTAAGGTTTCCAAAACCAAAACATATAGCATCCAGCTTAAGCACATCTCATACTTTTTGAAGAGCAGCACTAAGCCTGGCATTAGCAGCAGCCAACCTTGGTTAACAGCTTGACAATTTGAGGTACCTTCAAGCCCTGTGAGTATGGCAGCAACCTACAGATGACAAGTTGACCCTGCAAGATAGACCCAGAAGAGCAACGCAGAGCTTGAACTTGGACTATGTCAGGTACCATCCTAAGAAGCCCAAGGCTGACATGCCTACTCGCTAACTTTTGGCTTAATGGTAGCATCATCTGAACATTTCCAAGGACAACACACTTCTACAGCAGACTGGGCATGCACCATAGCTTTAATAAAGCAAATACTGTTCTGTAGGGTAAGCCCCTGTAAAACAGTTACTTCACTGTTGTATTGGTTACTCCTTACAACTAATAAACCTGAGAGACAATCATGCAAACAGCAACAAAGACTCAATTAAAATAGTCAGACACACAAAACCCATACAAAAATCACAACTGGAGCACTCATCTCAGGTGACCAGGAAGACTACATCACTAGGCCCCACAGGACACCTACTAAATAAGGCCATTCTACTAAAATTGAAACCCTACCTATACATAAAAACAAACATAGAGAGGCAACCAAAATGCAGAGACAAAAAATAATATGTCCCCAAAAGCATAAAACAAAAACAAAAACAACAAAGAAAGACAGAAAAAAACTCAAGAAAAATAACTAAATAAAATAGAGACAAAGAATTTACTAGATGCAGAGGTCAAAACACTGGTTATAAGGATACTCAATGATCTCAGGAAAAACATCAACAAAGAGACAGGAAAAATAAAATTGGAGATAGAAAACATATAAAAGAATCAGTAGCAAATGAAGCATACAATAACTGAAATAAAAAATACATTAGAGGGAATCAATAGGACATTAAATAAAACAGAAAATTAAATCAGCAATTTAGAAGATAAGGTAGCAGAAAACACCCAATCAGTAAAAAAAAAATATCCAAAACGAGCATAGTTTAAGGGTCCTCTGAGACAACATCAAGCATACCAACATTTACTTTATAAGGGTGCTAAAAGAAAAAGAAAGAGATCAAGAAATTGAAACCCTTTTTAAGGAAATAATAAGAGAAAACTTTCCTTACCTGGTAGGGAAATAGACCTACAAGGCCAGGAAGTCCACAAACTGCTAAACAAGGTGAACCCAATGGGGTCCATGGCAAGACACATCATTGTTAAAGTGCCAAAGTTTAAAGACATAGAAAATCTTAAAAGCAGCATGAGAGAAGTAGTAAGTTAATTACAAGGGAGCTTCCATAAGACAGTCAGCTAATTTCTCAACATAAACTTTGCAAGCCAGAAGGGATAAGCATTAAACATTCAAATTGTTTAACAGTAAAAATCTACAACAAGGATTGCTTTCCCCAGCAAATTTATTATTTAGAATCAAAGGGTAGATATACATGTTTCCAGACAATAAAAAAAGTAGTTTATCACTATCAAAACAGTATTACAGAAAATTTTAGAGGGACTTCTATATTATGAAATAATAATAACCACATATTTATCAATAGTTTTTAAAAATAAAAATGGATTACATTTTCCAATCAAAAGATAAGGTGACTGAATTAATTAGAAAACAAGACTTTTACATATACTGCCTACAGTAGACTCAGTTAAAATTGAAAGGCACATACAGAGTGAAAGTAAAGAAGTAAAAAAGTTATTTTATGAAACTGCAAACAAATAAACAAAAAAGCTGGGATAAAAATACTTATCCATGACAAAATAGATTTTTAAAAGACTATAATATCCAAAAATAAAAAAAGATAAAAAATAAAAAGGTTGTAATAAGAGACAGAAAAGGATAAAATAATTACATTTCTGGGTATTTATCTGAAGAAATTCTAAATGTTACTTTGTAGGAATACTTACATATATATGTTCATTGAAGCATTGTTTACAATAGACAATATGTAGAGGCAGCATAAATATTTACTGATCAATAAATTGATAAAAAGTAGATAGTACACATACATAATGGCATACTGCTGAGCCATGTATGAAAATGGGACCTTGCCATTTGTGGCTATATAAATGGACCTGAAAGATATTATGCTAAGGGAAGTGTGTCAGAAAAAGAAATACAAGTGAAATATGATGTTGCTTATATGTAAACACTGCATAATGAAATAAAGTAACAAACAAAACACAAATAAACTCATAAATACAGATAACATTTTAACAGTTGTCAGATGGAAAGGGGTAAGTGTTTGGGTGAAATAGAGGAAGGAATTAATAAGTACCAATTACAGTTCAGATTCCCTTTTTTTTGCATGTGGTTTTCCAATTTCCCCAGCACCATTTACTGGAGATACTTTCTTTTCCCCAGTGTATATATTTTTATCTTTTGTCAAAAATGATCTGTCCATATCTTTGTGGGTTTAATTCTGGGTTTTCAATTATGTTCCATTGATCTGTGTGTCTGTTTCTCTGCCAATATCAAGTTGTCATGATTATAAAAACTTTGTAGTATAGACTGAAATCTGCAAGTGTGATGCTTTTAGACTGATTCTTTTTATGTAGGATTGTTTTGGTGATTTGGTGTCTTTTAGGGTTCCATACAAATCTGATGATTCTTTTATCTACTTCTTGAAAGAATGTCTGGGATTTTTATGGGAACTGTATTATATCTGTATATTGCTTTGGGTAATATGACCATTTTAACTATGTTGATTCTTCCAATCCACAAACATAAAACATCTCTTCATTTCTTTTTGTCCCCTTTAATTTCTTTTATTAGTGTCTGATAATTTTCAGTGTATAATTCCTTCAAATGTTTTATTAAATTTATTCCTAGGTATTTTACTATTTTTGTTGTGTTTGCAAAAGCTATTGTTTTTCTCATTTCTTTTTCTGAAATTTCATTGTTGGCATATAAAAAATGTAATTGATTTTTGTACATTGATTTTATATCCTGCAACTTTACTGTATTTGTTTATTATTTTCAATAGTTTTTGGTGAAGCCTTTAGAATTTTCTATATAAAGGATCATTTCATCTGCAAATGTGACAGTTTAACTTCTTCTTTCCCAATTTTGATGTTTTTTATTCCCTTCTCTTGTTCAATTGCTCTAGATAGAACTTCCAGTTCTATATGGAATAGCATTGTTACGGCGTATATCCCTGCCTTGTTCCTGATTGTAGGAGAATATGGTTCAGTTTTTCCCCATTCAGCATAATTTTAGCTGAGAGTTTTTCTTATATGACTTTTGTTATGTTGAGGTACATTCATTTTATACAAATTCTATTAAATGTTTTGATGATAAATGGATATTGTATCTTGTCAAATGCTTAAATACCTCCACTTGAGACCCAAAACAATAAACTGTATATGAGAAAACATTGGTACTACACTTATACAACTATTGATTAGGGAGGACTTTATGAATCTAACTTCAAAATCAAGGGAAGTGAAAGCAAAAATAAATGAATGGGACTATATCAAACTAAAAAGCTTCTGCACAAAAATACCCCAACAAAACAAGAAAACAAACACAAAACAGAAAACAAAACAAAACAAAAGATCAACTAAGTAAAAAGTCAGCCAAGTGAACGAGAGAAAATATTTGGGAACAATGCCTCTGATTAGGGGCTAACATCAAAAATATTTAAAGAACCTGTACAACTCAACTATAAAAACCAAACAATCCAATTAAAAAATGAGCAGAGGACCTGAACAGACACTTCTCTCTGGAAGACATACAAATGGCTAACAGATGTATGAAAAAATGCTCAACTTCACTAGCTATTAGGGAATTGCAAATCAAAACCACAGTGAGATATGACCTCATACCTGTTAGAATGGCTGTTATCAACAAGATAAGGAAAAACAAGTGCTGGAGATGATGTGGAGAAAAAGAAACCCTCATACACTGCTGATGGAAATGCCAACTGGTACAAGCACTACGGAGGACAGTAGAGAGTATTTTTGAAATATTAAGAATAGAGTTTCCATATGACCTGGCAATTCCTCTTCTGGGTATCTACTCCTTAAATTTGAAAACCTTAGTCCTCAAAGATATACATACCCCAAGATTTATGGCAGCACTATTCATAGTAGTTAAATCATCAAACAGCCAATGTATTTTTTGATAGATGATTGGATAAAGAAGTTATGGAACATATACACAATCCATTAGAAAAAATAAAATAGGGCCATTTATGACAACAGGAATGGGCCTTGAGACCATCATGCAAAGCAAAAGAATCCAGATGGAAAACAAACAAACAAACAAACAAACAAGAACCATGTCATTTTACTTATATATGGAACACAAAGCTGAAAGCAACAAAGAAACAAAAACTCACAGACAGAAACAATAGTTTAGTGTTTAGTGGTTGTCTGAGGGTATGGGATGAGAAGGTTGGGAGAGAAGGGACAAACTATCAAATATATGGTGATGAAAAGAGAACAGACTGGGTGATGAACACATAACACAATACATAGATGATGTATTGTGGAACTTATGTAATTTTTACTAACCTATGTCACCCCTATAGATTTAACAATGAAGTGCACATTGGTTGTTACACATTAGTCATTAGAATGTTAGTTGTATTAATAGCATAAGGGATATAGCCAATATTTTAATAACTTGGTGTTGTGTCAGATGAATACTAAGTTTATTGGGTTACTGATGAAAGGGTGTTGGCAGGCAGAGTAAAAAAGGTAAAGGGATTAAAAAGTACAAATTTTTAGTTACAAAATAGTCATGAAGATGAATAGTGAAGTATAGAAATATAGTATATAATATAGTAGTAACCATGTATGATGCCAGATGGGTTACCGACTAGTCAAGGGGATCACATCTTAAATTACATAAATGTCTAAACACTATGTTGTATACCTGAAATTAATATAAAATAATATTGAATGTCATCCATAATTGAAAAATTAAATAAGAGGAAAATGGTGAAGTGGAATAAGAGGTTCAATATTTCAGGTATACATCAAGTAAGTCATGGGGATACAATGTACAACATAAGTACTATACTCAATAATATTGTAATAGCATGGTACGGTTTCAGAAGGTTTCTTGACTTATGATGGTAATCACTTCTTTAGATATATAAATGTTGCACTGTATAGTATACACCTAAAACTAATGTATTGTATGTTAGCTATATTTTAATAACAATCTTCTAGGAAAGCAATACACAATTGATCCTTGAGAAATACAGGTTTAATGACACCTCTGGCCCTTCATAAAGTGAAAATTTCATTATTAAATTTTGACTTCTTAAAAATTTAGCTATCAATAATTAAACAGTCAGTTAATACATATTTTGTAATTTATGTGTATTATATTCTGTGTTTTTGCAATAAAGAAACTACATAAAATAAAATATTTTTAGAAAAATCATGAGAAAATAATACAAATATGTACATTTGCAGTACTGTACTTTATCAATACCATAATTTTACATTGTCTATTTACAAGATGAATTTTCTGCTAGTACCTGTATCATTAATGTTTTATATAATATGAAACACTGTAGATGTTACTATGCATATCACCAACATTAGACATCAAAATGAAAATGTAATGTAAAAATTAGTATTTGTTTACAGGTATAATTATGCATTGATAATGAAGAAGCCATGGTACTATTGCTTTGTGGTAGCTTAGAATAATTGATAAAGTTGCTTCAAAGTAGCCTAAACTATACACAAACAAATGACTCATTATAAAATATTTTGGAATACAATATTTCAGTTATAGTCATAATACAGCATTGTAAAAGTTACATTAAAAAATGTGCCTATGATGATAGGCTAATAGACAATTTGCCCAATTATGAGAGAGAGTGTTATACTGTATGGTAATGTAATTATCTGAATGCAAAATTATAAAACAGTAAAAAAACTAACACAATATTAATTTTATATTGAATGCCACTCACATTATGCCTATATAAAGATAGCTTTATCACTTTAATACATCTATTGTACGTGATATTATACTTGATGAATATTTAGGTGATGATGATAGTAATGACACAGAAACATCTTCTTAACAGTTTTTGCCAAATAATTAGATTTTTATACAAAGTCACTCACATACATAGACATAGATATATTCATTAAATGTATGCTGTGATGATTATTTGCTATTCATTCAGTGGAAGTAGATAATCATCTTTATTGTTTTCACATTATGTAAGCTGAGGAGAAGAAAGACAATGGGTTGGTCTTGCTTTCTCATGAGTGGCAGGGGTGTAAAAGTTGGAGGAGTTGCAAGGTGAGGAAGGAAAAGAAGGCACACTTCATTAACTTTACTGAAATACATCATAATTTTTGTCTGATTATTTTTTGCCTCTACTTCTCCCAAAATATTTTTATACAGTACCAGCCCTTCTTCATCATTTGCTTTAGCTTGAGTGTCTATATTATAAAGGTGTTAATGTCAGAAATAAGTAAAAAACCGTCTTGAATAATTGAAAGTCTTCTGCAAAATTATCTCATGTCAAATAATTTTCTGGCACTGCTTCTTGTCTGTCTAATTGTTTCATTGTCCAGCACTGATTTGGAAGCACTCATCTCCATCAAGTTACCTTCTGTTAATTCCTCTGGTGTGGTGTGTATTAGCTCTTGAATTTCTCCAAGATTCATATCTTGAAACCATCCAACCTTACCTTTTTTTGCCATATTCACAATATTTTTAATGGTTTTCTTGATTGGTTCTTTTGTAAATACCGTGAAGTCATGCACAACATCTAGACAGTTTTCTCTATTTTTTCCCCCCATGATGTTCTCTATCAGAGTTTTATTCTATAGTGTTGGCTTTCCATACAGTATGATGTATAGTGAGCCTTAAATGTCGTTGTAACTCCCTGATCGTGCAACTGAATTAATGACTTTGTGTTCAGGGCAAATAAACCACTTCAACTCATTTAGTGCTTGAACTCATGTGGTTCTGTGTTGCCAGATAAATTGTTCAATATCAAACAAACTTTAAGAAACAGTACCTTACTGGAAAGGTACTTGTACCTTACTGGAAACGTACTTGTTGACTTCAGGGAAAAAGCATTGATTTAACCAATACAAAAAAAAATGTTTTCATGATTCAGGCCTTCTTATTGTACAACCAAAAGCTGACAGCTAGTGTTTATCTTTTCTCTTCAAGGTTTGAGGGTTAACAGCTTTATAGATATGGGCAGTCCTGATTATAAACCCAACTACATTAGCACAAAGTAGAGTTATTTTATTCATTCTTGCCTTAAAGCCTGGTTCTTGCTTCTCTTTCTTAATAAATGTCTTTTGCATCTTTTATTCCCAGCACTTAGAACTTTTGTCTGCATTGAAAACTCGTTTAAGCATTTATCTCTTCAATGATTTACTTAATAACACCTGGAAGCTTACCTGCTGCCTCTTACTCAGCACAAGCTACTTCTTTATTATGTTGACATTTTTAAGCCAAACCTCTTTCTAAAATTATCAAACCACCTCTGTTGGCATTAAATTATCCAGCTTTAGGTTTATCACCTTATTTTTGCTTTAAGTTATCATTAATGACTTGGATTTTTGTAGAATAATATTAGAGTCTATAGGTGAGATAAAAGGTTATTTAAAAAATGTGCAATGTTTTTGCACCTGCTTGTGTGGCTGCAGTAATGGCTTCATAAATTTCATTTTTTATTTTGACAATTGTACTTACATTGGATTCATTTGTCTTGAAATGATGGGCAACCACATTTGCAGACCTCAATCTATGGTACATATCAAGCAATTCAACTTTTTCTTTTAATGTCATCACTTTCCTCTGCTTCTCAAGAGCACTTTTAGCATAACTAGTGGCATTTTGTATGAATCCCATGGTGTTATTCAAAGTTCACAATATAGCACTAAACCTGATGAAAAATAAGTGAGAACCTCAAAAGTATCACTTTCTACTGCAATATGCAATTTCCTGTAGCGAAGAACAGCTCACACAGAGATGGTATCATCATATAGTAATTTAAGTGGATACATATAACACTTAAGCTCACTACAATAGCCACAGAAAGAGGCTATAAAGGAGAGTAGTACAGTATGTACCAATATTAATTTTATTCAGTTATGATTTAATACTGCATCTTTAATTTTGTTCATATTTCTCTCAACTGAGAATGTGCCAGCTTCTCTCTCTAAGTGTTTGTATGGGTAAATTTTGATCAATTTTAAGTTTTTATAATAGATTTGTGTATATTTTGTGGTAGTAAGTGATAAAACAGACTATTATCGACATATATTTATGCATTTATTATATACCTAAAATTTTCATAATTTTTGTTATTTCTAGGCTATGAAGTTTGTAACCTTTTTCTTTTTTTTTTTTTTTTTTTTTTTTTTTTTTTTTTTTTTTTTTTTTTTTTTTTTTTTTTTTTTTTTTTTTTTTTTTTTTTTTTTTTTTTTTTTTTTTTTTTTTTTTTTTTTTTTTTTTTTTTTTGCTTTTCAGTATGTGGATAGCTCCCTGACTGGGAATTGAACCCAGGCCGCAGCACT
Source organism: Lyroderma lyra (assembly GCA_004026885.1). Classification (NCBI taxonomy): domain Eukaryota; kingdom Metazoa; phylum Chordata; class Mammalia; order Chiroptera; family Megadermatidae; genus Lyroderma; species Lyroderma lyra. The sequence goes on from PVJL010004003.1 coordinate 113,472, forward strand.
GACAGCGCCGACGCCGAAGCCTTAAGCCACTACACCATCAGGGAACTACCCCTTGTGACCTTTTTCACAGTTGCAAATTTCTAAAAAGTTTTGAATGTATTTGTAATAAGCAGTCTGTGTATAAGTATATCTATGCAGTTCAAACCCATGTTCAAATGTCAATTGTATTCCATAATTAAACAAAAATTTATTATGTTGATATTATATTCTAAATGACTGAGTAAATGTCCCTCAATACTTGGCTTAAATATCACTACAGTAGATTTACTTTAGGACATTTTAGGCCTTACATACTGTAAATATTGATTATAAACAAGGAAAGCAATGTAATTATTTTGCTGATTTATGTATTCACACGTATAAAAATATCGATAAATTTTATATCACCAATTTAGGAAAAGTAATAACATGTATTATACTTTCAATGTATTTTTGTAAATGTTGACTTATAAGTGTTTTCATGGGGAGAATTGATTTTAACCTGTGCTATTGTTTGTACATGCTTACAATGCAAGTGACTCCTTGACAGCTAGGCCCACAATTTCTATTTGTTTTGAATATCTCAGTGCTTCATAAATACTGCTGGATAACTACAGAAATTCTTTATAAAATTTTTTTAATTCAACTGAATTCATCCCTATAAATGCCAGATGAGTTAAAATTAGAATTTACTGGGGTTTTTTTGAGTTCATCTTAGTTTAGAGAAATGTCTGTTGCATATTTTCAGGTCAAATTATAATCCCTATTGTCATCTTTGGTATAAAACTTAAGATATCTTCTCTCAATTCATTAATTTTTATCTGAAAAAGCATATTGCTAACCACTTGTCTCAAACCACTTTGGAAATGCAAATAGCCACATAGACTCTGCAGAAGAAACTATAATAATTAAAAAATAGCTTTTATGAAGTGCTTATATATGCTAAATGTTGTAAAACCCTAAATTCCAATTGACATAAAAACCTTTGATATGGACATCATTGCTATCACTACTATGCAAACAAGGAAACCTATGAACAGTGAGATTATTAAGTATTTTGGCTAAAATCACTCAGTTAATAAATGGTGAAACCAAGAAAAATGCTAATCATTTTGATCTAAGAAGCAGATTCTTAACCATCACACTTTTACTTAGGCTGCTCGAAGGTTTATAACGTGGAAAAATAGGATAAAATCAGAGAGTAAGGGGTTTTTTTGATTAGAGCCTGATGAACTGAGCAGGATATGATTCCATATGGCTTCTTGAAACACCATTTTACATGATGGTATTTTCTTGTGCAATAATTTAAAATTTTTCTGCAGAATTAAATCCCAAACCTCAGCTTAGCTTTCAAAGTAGACTGTTATCTTAGTCTGTTTGGGTAGCTTTAACAAAATATGAGTATTATGAACTGGATAGCTTATAAAAAATAGAAATTTATTTCTCACAATTCTGAAGGCTAAAATTACAAGGTCAAAGTGCCCGTATTTTCTCATTATCTGGTAAGGGTCCTCTTCCTGGTTCATAGCACCTTCTCTGTGTCCTCACAAGATTGATGGAGCTCTCTGGAATCTCTTTAATAAGATACTAATCCCATTCATGAGGGTTATAATTTTATGACTTAAATACCTCCCAAAAGTCTAATTTACTAATACAAAAACATTGGGCATTAGGAGTTCAACATGTATTTTGCAAGAGACACATATATTCAGAAGATAGTGATTATATTCCAGCTCACTTGTTTTGTGTATCCATTGGTCTCTCTAACATGTAATAATTCATGGTTCTAGTCAACACCCTAATTTTCCCCACACATTATCACTTCTATACCTGTTATCATGCTACTCTCTTTCTGCCTATAATGTTGCACCCAAAAGTCTTTCAACAATCTATTAACACTCCTGAAGTTCTAACAGCTCTATAATGTGCAATGCTTTCTTTCATTTGAAATAATCTACTCTTGCTTTTGGAAACATGTATTTACCTATTGTTCTATAGTTTTATTTAAATATTCTTCTCTAACAGCATGTTCTGTCTCATTAATCATGTTAATTTAGAGATAGCTTTTTCTTCTTAAGTATTTTTTATATACTTATTGTGTGTTATTCTAGCATCTTTCTGTAGTGCTATGCACTCAGCAGGTGTTCATAAATAAATACTAAATTAGACTCAATTACCAGTTTGTATTAAAGGCTCTATCTTTATCCTTTGAAAAAATATGCCAGCCACTCATACCAATGAAGGAAAGATTAATTTCATATTTAACACTGACTGGTAATGATATTATTAATATTAAAATTGTTAAGTGGTAATCTTAATATTTATATTTTTAAACTTATTGAATTGATGGAAATGTAAATAATTTTATTAAACTTACCATATTTATCTTACATTGATATACCTGAGAAGACCATTCTAATTTTATATATACATATATATTTTTTATTTTCAGTGACTTTTGACATGCCATATTATATTAGTTTTAGAAGTACAATAAAATGATTAGGCATTTATATAACTTACAAAATGAGCACCCCAATAAATTCAGTACCCATCTGACACCATACAGTTACTAAAATAAAACTTGACTCTATTTTCCATGTTACTTATACTCTGCATACCCCATGGGTATTTTGTAATCACCAATTTGTAACTCTTAATACTCATGCCTTAACTCATCTTACCAACTTGTCCCAATCTGGTAACCATCACAATGCTCTCTATATTGAAAGGCTTTTGTTTTGTTTTGTTCGTTTATTCTGGTTCCGGGATTCAACATATACTTTGAATATTCTGTGCCAATTATTTCTGTCTTCACAGTTTCTGCTAAGAAATCAGCTGAGTCTTATGGGAGTTCACTTGTAAGTAACTAACTTCTTTTCTTTTGCTGCTTTTAAGATTAAATTTTTATCTTTAACCTTTGGCAATCAAATTATGATGTGTCTTGGTGTGGGTTTCTTTTGGTTTACCTTGTTTGGGACTTTCTGCAGTTTCTAGGCTTGTATGTCTGTTTTCTTCACCAGGTTATGAAGGTTTTCCATCATTATTTTTGCAAATAACTTTTCAATTCTGTGCTTTTCTACTCCTTCTGGTAGCTTTATGATAAAAATGGTGTTATGCTTGATGTTATTCCTGAGGCACCTTAAATTATCCTCATTATTTTTTATATTACATTTGGGTGTTTACTGTTACTTTATCTTTTACATTGCTGATCAGAACCTCTGCTTTATCTCATGTACTGTTGACTTCCTCTGATATATTCTTTATTTCAGTTATTGTATTCCTCATCTCTAATTGGTACTCTATTATATTTTCTATCTCCATATTTATTTTTTTCTATCTTCTTATTGAAGTTCTCACTAAAATCATTAAGCATTCTTTTAAACATTGTTTTGAATTCTGCATGTAGTTGATTAGCTTGTCTCCATTTTGTTTAGGTCCTTTCTGGATCTTTGTTCTGTTGTTTCATTTGGGAGATATTCCTTTGCCTTCTCATTTTGGCTGCCTCCTTGTGTTTTTTTCTACATATTAAGTAGAGTTACTATGTCTCCCAGCCTTAGTACAGTGGCTTTACATAGTAGGTGTCCTGTGGAGCCCAGTGGTGCAGTCTTTCTGGTTACCTGAGTTAAGTGCTTTAGGTGTGTTTTTTTGTAGGTTTTATGTACTCTCCTATTGTACTTAATCCTTGGTTGCTGTTGGCATATCAATGAGAGGAATCGACTTTCAGACTGACTGGTTGTGAGTACTGGCTATAACTACAATAGAGGAGCTGCTGTGCAAAGTCTGACCCTATGGATCTGAATTCAGTTTAGCAGGGCTCTGGTGCCTGCCTAGTGTATCTTTTGGTTTCATCATTTGTGGACGTGGTTGGGTGTTGCTCTGGTGTGGTCTGAATTTGACCACCAGGTGTGATAGTTGTGGAGCCCCTTAGGAGGGGCTCCGTTGCAGGCCTATCAGCTAACTCCTGTGTCCTGTCTAGAGTAATTTAATATGAGCTACAAAATTATCTTATAGGTGACTGGGAGAGGTCAGCTGCAAACTAAGGCTGGCTGCCACTAGTGCCAGTCTTGTGGTTGCTGAACAAGAAGTATGAGAAACAGTGAGGTCAGATGCTGCTTGTTTAGGATTTCTAAACCTTTGAGAGACTTTAGGTTAGTCTGAAACATGAACAAGATAGGCTCATTTGTATGAAAAAGCTACAGAAAGTGGCTTGGGTGAGCCCACATGTTGGGTGAAGCAGGGTTTTAGGGAATTAATAGAGTGGAGTAAATTGTGTTATTTAGGTTGATGCAGACACGTATATGGTGCCAGCCTTCACGTGCATGCTGGGTGAGGGGAGGGTTCAAAAAAGGAACAGTGGTTTCTGCCAGCACATTTATCTGTAAGAAACATGCTCTTTTATCTCTCACCGTAAAGCCAGATAATTTAGTTCTTTTCATATATTTCTCCAGTGCCTTTTATCTGGTGCCCCAGCACTGGAGCTCAGATAATGTAAATCTGTCAGTGATTAGGTCTGTGTGTTGTCTCTTGAAAAAGAATGTGTGAACCTCCAGCAGCCCTCTTCCTCAGAATCCACAATCTTTGCTGATTTTCACAGCTGAAAATTATGGGAAATTCTCTTCTTGGTATTAAAACCCTGGGCAGGGGAGCCTAGCATCAACCTGGGTCTCTCCCACCTCAGAGGGAACCTCCAAAACCAAGATAATTCTTCCAGTTTTTAACTACTACCCATAGATGTAGCAGCTCCTTTCACATTGCCACCCCTTCCACCAGTCTTGACTTGGTTTCTTCTGCATATCTTTAGTTGAAGGACTTCTGTTCAGCTAGACATCAGAAAATTTTCAATGATGATTGTTCTGTAATTTAACTGTAATTTTTTTTTTTTGCTTTTTTGGTATGTGGGTAGCTCCCTGAGTGGGAATCGAACCCACGCCACAGTGCTGACAGCACCAGCGCCGAAGCCTTAAGCCACTACACCATCAGGGAACTCCCTTTAACTATAATTTTGATGTAGTCCTAAAAGGACTACCTCAGCATTTACCTACTCTGCCTTCCTGACCAGAACTCCACTCTATAAAAAGACCATTATTATTCAATGGCCTGACCTTGTTTTGATTTTAAAATGTATGCTTATTTTACACACAGTTCTTCTATTTCAAACTTGTGGAAGCTAATGAAAAACTCATGGTATAAAATGAATTTTAAATACCTAGAAAAAATAAACACAGGCCCCATCACAATAGTCCAATAATTAATTTTACTTTTGTCACCAATACATATTCTGAGACTATGTCAATTTTTCTTATTTAAAGTCTCTTTAACTACCTATTTTGTAATTGGAATAAGCTAATATGAAACTCTGCTATCCTGTTTAATGAAGATATTTGCATACAGTGGTACTAAGATAAACTGAAAAATATGGTGATAAGGGGAAAGGCTTCACTTTCATTCTACTTTTTGATGACTCTCTTTATGTTAAAATAGTTCATTCCTAAATTTACAAAACAATCCATGTAGCAGTTATATTGAAATCTTCCTCTTTAATTCAGAATACTTTGTGCTTTTCCATATGACCGTATTTAAATTTGATGTAAGCCATATTTATTTTTGTATGTGTGTGTGATGTGCTGGGAATCCAGTTCCCATACCATTTTTATTGTCCCTTTGTACAAACAATAATATTATACTTCCCAATGCTTTTGAATGTAGGTAGTGGTATGTGATTAGTTCTGGCCAAAGAAATGTGGGCAGTTATAGATGTCATCCGCACAATGAACTGCTAAAAAAATCATATGGCCTTTCTTGATATCTCTTGTTCTATTTTTAGCAGCTGGCTGAATATGCATTATCTAATGTGTAGTATTCTGAGGAAGCCTTCAGCGAGGACTGTACAAGAGAGATATTTATTCAGAAATGTACATCTGCTTTTGCATAAACCACTGAGATTTTTTTTGTGTTTTTTTAAATCAGGGAGCATTAAGTACCTAATAATGTAGGCATTTTTCTTTTAGTCCCTTTGATTGAGGAAGTATGCATTAGAAATATAAAATTTGATGTTCATTGCTTCCTAGAAAGCACTTCTGTCTACAAAAGAAATGTTACCTTTACCAATGCCAATTGTCATCAGACAGTGATTATGACAGTGTAAATATTGAATTATGCACGTTGCTTTTTTTCTTTCTGCCTTTAAATTATACCTACAGTGAGTTTCCAAATAATCTGTTTTCACTCCACTTAAAACTATAATTCCTTGCAGCTGTGGGTGCTACTGTTACATTCATTCTTGTCTTAACACTATAGTATGCAAGAATGAATTCTAATTACAATTTTAATAACTAAGCAACAAGCCACTGAAGGTCTCAGTAGCTAATAGTGTGATTGTAATATAATTATAAACACCTACTGAATTTGTTCATTCTGTAACCTCTATCCAAAGGGCCCAAATTCTTAATTCTTCCTGGCAATAGACTTCAGCATTTTGCTCTAACAGATGCCATGCCTGAAAAAATATAAAATCATTACTAAAAATTTTTCATTTTATAATATATAACAAAAATAAAACCTGTAGCTTCTGAAAATATTTTCTTCTGATTTTACACATGAGATGACTTAACACTTGAAAAGTACACACACACACACACACACACACACACACACACAAACACATGGTGCACTTAAGTATGTGGAGAACTCACTGCCAAATTTCTGATTCCCTGGCAAAATTTACCAGTTATGACCACTGGTAAATTTTTGAACATACAATACATAAGATAATTTATAATTCACTTGTTTAAGTAAGCATCAGTTGTTTAAGTTTGTAAAAAAAAAACTTCTTATGTACTTTCTCAATAATATGCTGATCATTTTAAAGATTTTTTTAAAACAAAATTGTCCCCAAAATGTAAAAATATGATTCTAAGTAATGTCACAGGTTATTAGCCATCTTTTAATATACATGAGGACTACCACTAATTCACCAGTCTTTGATTTTGAGTTTGTCTTGCAATCATATTTCTGATCAGTTGCTTCCACATAAGCCTTCTATTAATCCATGCAATTCCACTACTTTCAGTTTGCCTACAGTGGTTTGACATCTGGTCCAACTTTATTTCTTCCTGTGTTTTCTGTGTTATCATTCCCTATACTTAGGCTGACCAGCGGTCCCATCTTAAACAAGACAGAAAATGACAGTACTGTCCCGGTTCAGACAGTACATATGGGCACCTTACTGACACCTTGAATTTTGCCCAATGAGACTAGGCTGACCTTACACACCATTTGAAATGGGACAGTACCATTGTTTTCTCTCCCATTTAAAATGGTACTTCTGGTGAGCCTACAGGCATATTAATATTGATCTCTGACTATGTATTCTCTCTATTGATTTTAACTGCACAATATTTTCACATCTTCTATTTTGATTTATCTCCTTACCCCTTATTGTTACCCTTCTTTCATGATTGGGTTTTATTGTAATATTTCTATTGGCCTCCAGTTTTGGCTTGTACTATACCATTTTAATCCTATCAAAGTAATGTTATCAAATTTCAATATCGATCTTGCCTTTCACATTTTCTAAAACTATCCACTGCCTTTTGAAAAACATCCAAATTCATTATTATGCTGTTCAAAATCTCTGTCATTTCTTTCCCCCTCCCTTTTCAACCTGTATTCTGATCATCTTTTCCTCTGCTCCAGGAAATTTTGACAGTACTTGTTTAACACTTTGATTTTTCTTGTGCAGGTTTCTTTACCTGCAATGTTCTTCCCTGTTCATTCTCTGACTGTCAAGGTCATTATATACACATTTCAAAGACCATATCCAAAGATATATTCTCTCTATGTCTCTCTTTCTCTCTCTCTCTCTCTCTCTTTTTTTTTTTTTTGGTTGGTTCCCTGAGTAGGGATTGAACCCAGGCTGTGGTGGTGAAGGCACCAAAGCCTAGCCACTGCACCACCAGAGAACTCCCTGAATATTAGATATTTAATATACACACATTTTAATTAAATTTGTCCAATCAACTTTATAATGTTTCTATACAAAAACTCATGACTGAAGTGCTATAAGATATAGATGAAATAGAACAGTCATAACCAATTCTTAACCAAATTTTTCTGATAACTGAACACTGACCAACTTCTTAAACCTAGTGTATATTCAAAAGCACAAAAAGTGTTTTTATGGGCTTTCTAATTGCCAAGGGTAATGGTGGCAGATTATTCACTGTTGTGTGGAACAATTCTGATAATCAAGAAAAATCAGGCTATTTTTTTCTCTTATATTTTATACTTGTAAATATGGTATTTACAAGTAAATATTAAGACAAGAAAGTATGTATGAAATTTATGTCAACTGAATATTTATTTTAATAAATAAACCTGAGAAGTTCACCTACAAGATGCAGAGTATTAAGAAAAGAATAGTAGACACAGGGATTAAATATAGTCAGAAGTAACTGCCTTGGCTTTACCTTATCACACTGTTTAATGTCCCAAATTTGTTCACTCTGTTTCTAATACTTCTTTCCTGAATTCAGCTGACATATTGAATAATACATAGGTTTTAGTAAGTACATCTTAATATGAGCTAGGTTAAAGAAAACTAACTTTAGAAGTAGAGATTTTAACAATTTCTTAAAGGGCCGAGGCAGATACAATCAATCAACTGAACACGTGTTTCTCTGCCTCTAGGAACAAGATACTGTTTCAGTTATTAAGGAGTTATCCAAAATGTGGAAAACATGGCCCCTGACCTAAAGAAGCTAAAAATCTATGAGCAAACTAATCTTTTAATACTATAGCACATTTATATAAATATTTTTAATATGTGGCTTGTCTTATGTAAATAACTTAAGTTTTGAGAATTCTCATATATAGAATTTTATCATTCTATGCTTTTACCTAGACCACAAATTCAACTCTGTCACAGAATATAAGTTCACACAATAAACCTTGATATAAAATAGTACAGTAACAACATAAGCTTATTTTAATTTTATATTATTATTAGTTTAAGGTGTAAAAAAACAACATAGTGATTAGACAGTTACACACCTCACAAAGTGATAACTCCAGCCAGTCTACTACCCATTTGACACTGTTCATAGCTATTGCAATACCACTGATTGTATATATACCTTATGCTATACTTAACATTCTATGAGTATATTTTTAAATTATAGTTGATATTCCATATTAATTTATATTAGTTTCAGGTTTACAGTATAGTAGTTAGGCATTTATATAACTTGTGGTGTCCCCAATAAATATAGTGTCCATCTGACATAATACACAGTTTTTACAATATTATTGACTATATTTCCCATAATATACTTCACATCCCATTCACTATGTGGTAACTACTAATTTTTACTTCATCTCTTAACCTTTCCCACATACCATCCCAACCCTCTCTCATCTAATAGCCATTAGTTTTCTCTGCATATAAGAGTCTATTTCTGTTTTGTATTTTGTTTATTCTATTCTAAAGAACAGAATTGTTCCACATATAATGAAGATCATGTAATATTTTTTTCTCAGTCTGACTTATTTCACTTGGCATAATACTGTCTAGGCCCATGTATGTTGTTGCAAATGGTCAGATTTCATTCTTTTTATGGCAGAATAATACTCAATTGTGTATGTGTACCGCAATAAAGCACTATGACTGACATGTGCCAGACTCTATGTCACAAAATATCTGCACCCCAGGAAACCCACTGTTGAGGAGGTAACATTAAGGTAGAAGAAACAAATGAATATGCAGAAAAAAAATAATGAAAACTAGCATTTTTCAAAATCTACTATATTCTAGACAGTGTGCTAAACATTTTACATATGCAATCTGTAATTATAATATTAGGTGCTGTGTCATACTGCCTATAACCCTGTCCAAGATTTACTGAAACAGGATCACTTCCCCAAGTTAAGCACTACATTTAAAAATATAAGAAACTTCTTACAGATGTCACCCCAAAAAGTCTAACAATAAAAATGAATTTAAAAAACAAGAAATTTTTATATTGTAAACACAGGGTAATCTAATAACTTAGATGTACATAAAATGTAAATAAATATAGGTGGGAAAAATACCTAAGTAATTTTATTTTAAGAACTTACCCATCTAGATATAACAGCTATATGCATGTAAGGTCACATAGATTTAACATTTCTGTATTTTTCTCAACTTACCAAGATTGGTTTCTGTTTTTAAGGAAAAGAGAAATTAACAGGAGACATAGTGGTAATAACATTAAAACAAACAAAAATAAAACAAAAAATAAAATAACTTTGGTGAATCACTATACATATCAAATAAAATAATTAATGTTACTAATGTGTGAATGGTAAATTTTGTTCTTTTAAACTTCGTCCCAGCCCCATTCCCGAATGTCCTAAGCAAACATTTTTTGGTTTAAAATAAACTATTCAGGGGAGAAATGATTCTCACTTCCATTTCTTTTCAAATTAATATATTTGTTTGCTACAAATCAAATGCTTCTGAATATGCATACAAAAATGGAAGGTAAATTTGAGTTTAATATTGTGACTGCATAATGCAAAATAGCTTCACTTGTATTTTATGTCTTGAAATTTATTTTGTAAAACCAATGTGGTGGCACTATACTAATATGGTACATTTAATTGATTCATCAATTAATTAATTATACATAATTATAGAAGCCAGGTAATCTGAGTGTGACTTGGGAAAATCATTACATATGTCTGGTCCTTGGTTTATCTTCATAGTAGGAAGTCAAGCAATATAAACATAGAAGAGAACAAACACTAGTAGTATAAAGGTATTATATAGGACTGTGGAAACAATAGCTAATATTTGAAAACCTATATCTAGTGAAAAAGGATCAGTTATGAGGAAAGTATCTTGCTCATTTTTTCACCCTAACAATGTAGAACAATTTCACTTTAAAAATGCTGTGAATATAAATATTTTTCTTAAAAAATTAAATTTAATTTAAAGCAAAATTGAGAATTGCACAACTTTTCTAAAAGCTATTTTGTTTATTTAATTTCTGAGTGGTCGTATGTAACTCATTTTATTGTTATTAATCCCTGTATAGCTATTGCTTTTTCTATTGTTTTGTTTGTTTTTAAGCAGCAAACATACCATTTACAAAATAAATTTATAGATATGTTTTCCACAGTAAATTTTGTCCATAAAATATAATATATATTATATAAATCATTAACAAAAATTGTGTTTATAATTATATAATCAATTAAACAAACTTTGTCAAGTCTACTACTTTATTTACTACTTTATTTTCATGGTCTTATTTCGGGCCTTCATTATTTCTTGCCACCAAAATCATAGTAAGCTCTTGAACAGTCTTCTTGCTTTTATATATTTTAAGTTAATATTCTTTTTTGTTAAGTAGAAATATACACATAAAATAGTAGTTTTGCAGATGGCAGTGTTTTGTTGAGATTTCATGTGTACAGATATACTTTATTCACTATATTCTCAGGGTGACAGATTTAAACTAGGTACAGAGAGTTAAATTAGCTAATGTATGATTATTAATTAATAATAATATAAGAATAGAAGCCTAATTAGGAGTGAGCTAATAGCTGCTTTCTATTTCTAGACATTTGTCTCAAGTTATCTTTAATCAGTTTTATATACAGGGGTGGTAAAATCATGGGGTGTAATAGTAATATTACAAATATTAGTAGTAAGTACTCTATGTAATTATATTTTATTTTTGTCCATATCCAACATTGTTTTAAACACCAATTTTGTATGGCTTGTATTATATACTGCACACAGATATATTTTAATAATAACAATAATATTTTTATTACTGTTTAAATTATTTTTAATGTTTTTTACAGATACATGCACATTAACCTTACAAATTTTTTCTGACTTTGGAAAAATATTTTATTTATGCTTTCTAGAATTATTTTATTGGAATGATATCATTTAGTAATATGATATAGGTTTCAAGTGTACAATTCTATAATATCTCATCTATGCATTACATTGTGTGCTTACCACCCAGAATTAGTTTTGCTTCCATCACTATATATTTAACTTTCTCTTCCACCTTTCCCACCCACTTCCCCCTTATGCTCTGGTAACCATTAATGTTGTCTGTGTCCAGGACTTTCCATTTCATTTTTTTATATGTATATGATTCTTTTTTTTTTCCAGTCTGGTTTATATCACCTAACATGATAATCTCAAGATTCATTTATGTTGTCACAATTGGTAGTATTTTATTTTTTCTTATGGCTTAGTAATATTCCACTGTTTATATGTACAACATTTTCTTTATCCAATCAGCTATCGAAAGACACTTTGGTTGTTTCTACGTCTTGAACAATAGAAATCTGTGAACAATATTGCAATGAACATCAGGGTATATATAACTTTGCAGACATAAATTGTCAAATTTTTAAAGTAAATACTCAGAAGAGAAATTTCTGGGTCATATGGTAATTCTATTCTTAATTTTTTGAGAAACCTCTATAATGTTTTCCATAGCAGGTGTACGTACCAATTTACAATCTCACCAGCAGTGTATAAAGATTTATTTTTGTCCATGTCTCTTCAGTAATTTTTATATTGGCCTTATTTATAATAGCCAATCTAACAGGTGTGAAGTGACATCTCATTGTACTTTTGATTTACATTTCCCTAATAACTAATGAAGTTAAACATTTTTTCATATATTTGTTGGCCATTTTTATGTCTTTTTGGGAGAGGTGTCCATTCTGGTCCTCTGCCAATTTTTAATTGGATTATTTGCTTTTTGCTGTTGAATAGTATCAGTTCTTTATATACATATGATATTAGCCCATATTGGAGGCATTGTTTGCAAATATTTTTTCCCATTCAGTTGGTTGCCCTTCTATTTTATTGATGGTTCTTTTGCTGTGCATAAGCTCTTTTAATTTGACAATTCCATTTATTTATACTTGCTTTTACTTCTCTTGCTTTTGAGGTGAAATTCATGTTTTTTTTCCTCAACTTTAGTACCAATGTTTTCTTCTATGCAATTTATTGTTTCAGGTCTCAAGTATAGGTCTTTGATCCATTTTTAGTTTATTTTAGTATATGGTGACAGATCTCAATAGAGATTTCTTCTTTTGCATGTGGCTTTCCAATTTTTCCAGCACCATTTGTTGATGAGGGTTCTGTTCCTCATTGTATGTTTTTAGATTTATTTTCATTTTTTAAACTTTTTATATTTATATGTGTGTTTATTTCTGAGTTTTTAATTCTATTTCATTGGTATGTGTGTCTGTTTTTCTGCAAATGCTCTGCTGTCTTTATTAATGTCAGTTTGTAGTATAAATTGAAGTTGGGGAGTATTATGTATTTAGCATTGTTACTTTTTGGTGGAATTGCCTTGGCATTTTAGAGTCTTTTGTGATTTCCTATAAATCTAATAATTTTTTACCTATCTTTTGAAAATATGTTCTTGAAATATTGGTAGGAATTGCATTACATATGTATATTGCTTTGGGCAATTTTACCATTTTTACTATGTTAATTATTTCAATTCATGAACACAGAATATCTTTCCATTTCTTTGTGTCTGCTTCAATTTCTTCTAATAATGTTTTATAGTTTCTAAACTATAAGTCCTTCACATCTTTTGTTAAGTTTATTCCTAGGCATTTTATTTTTATTGCTGTGATTGTGAAAAGTATATTTTTTTATTTCTTATTTTGAAGTTTTATTGTTAGTTTATAAAAATGTAATGGATATTTATATATTGACTCTTTTATCCTGCAACTTTATTTGTTTATTGTTTCTAACAATTTTTGGTTGAGTCTTTAGAATTTTCTGTATAAATAGTTATGCCATATATAGTCTTCCCAATTTTTAAGCACAAAATATGGATTTGGTCCCATCCTGTTCTGTCTCCGACCCTTCTACCAGTCTCAGCATGTCTTCTTCTCTATGTCCTTATTTATGGGAAATTCATTCAGCAAGATTTCAGGCAACTGACAATGATGGTAATTCCCACATTGATATTTTTAACATGCTGATGTTTTATTTCATTTTCTGTATGAAATGAATGTATTATCAGGTCATGATTATATATTTTGTGCACTCTTAATATCTGTAAATGTAATAAATATTTCATGTGTCAAAGAGAGTAATTGGGAAAGCCTGAATTCAAGGGTTGAAAAGCTGAACTATATACATAAAGATGAGGTAGTATTTTAAAACAATGATCTAATGTAATGCAAGTGGTAATTATTATGGTAGATTAAATAATAAATGTGCTCTGATTTTTTTTAAAATAAAAGTTGATTACATTAATATTATCTAGTAAGAGAGTGCTTATTTATCTAATATATAAGATAAGGGATCTTATATAATGTTGTGATTTTTTTCTATTCAAATTTGCCAGTTGTTTTTAGAATAAACATTAAACTCAGCTTACGCAGCTTTCTATAATTCAGTCATTTATATACTCATCCATCTAATGTTTGTCTGTAACCTCCCACATGTAAGACACATAAGTAAAAGAAACTCACATAGCCAATGGTTTATTAAACACTTTCAGAATATAGGAATTATTTTCTTTATTTTGTTAAAAATCTTTACAAGAAAAGTTATGTAACAGTTATAAGATTTCTCAACTAATATGTATAAGACAAAACACACATAAGATACTATGCCTTCTTTCAAGAAGCTTGTGCTTTAATGGAAAAGTTTGATCATTCTACAAATAATTAGAATGTGAAGCAGATGCACTACATGCCATAAAAAATGTAGTAAAATTGTTATGTGTCAAGTCAACAAAGTTTACTAGACAGAATAGACTTGACAGCATGCTTCTACTAATAAGCTGATTAGTATTTTCTAAGATGATGATTTTCATGTATTTTTTATTTCAGAATAAAAGACTTATAATAAACTCTTGATCTTTTGATAAGACTTTAACATTAAAAATAAGATCTTATTTTTGTGTTATTTGTTGAAAGAGTCACAAATAATTTCCTTTAACTGAATGCTTCTCCCTTCCTCACCTTTACTTATAATTTTGAACATTAATCACCTTTTTATGAAAATATAAAGTAATGTACAAGAAGAATATTTGTTCCTTCTTTGGAACATAAACTGAAGTCCCAAGTATTCTTTGTCATTATCTCCATCTCATATCTAGTCATAGAAAACTACTTCTGCAATAGTTATGTTAAACCATGTAAATTGAGCAGTAAATCATAATTTTACTTCTGATTTTTATTGAAAAAATAAACTTTTACTTTATTAATAAAAAAGGTTTATAACATCATATTTCAATCTAGGGTTTGCTTGGTTTATTGGCAAAATGTGGTGCTATTAAAAGCCTTCAAGTTTAGAAGTCACCAAAATTTAGGACTATGCAGACAACATTTTTCATTGCATATGGAAACAATTAGTAATTCATAGTGAAGTAAAATATAATAAATATTAGCACTATTTCCTTTTCTTCAAGCTTTAAGGTTAAAATCATTAAATTAGACACTTTTTATAAAATGTTTCTTGAAAAGCTACAACCAAGTGAGAAATCACATGATCCTCAGGAAAAGTTTTCTACTATTCATTTCTGTCAAATGATGGAAAGGAGAACATAAAAATCAAGTGATGGTGATTATAAGAAAATTCTTATAATACTAGTCTGACTACAACTGTCTGATTAAATATTACCTTTAGGTAAGTTGGGTTTCCATACAATTTTGCAAAAGTAAGATTTCTGATGTGCAAAAGAATATATTTATGCATTCTATTGGTGATAACAAGACAAAATATGTATTATAAGCAAACCAAGTTGCTAGAGAACATTCAATTCAATGAAGTTGAATAGTAATAAATCAAGCAGATAAGGATCTGGTGTAGAAAATCAACAGGGTACCTGAGATCTATCACTGACCTGAGCATTAGGAGACTTGAGTCTCTGCTATAAAGTTATTAATATGAGATATCATTAAGGTGGTGCTAATATGCAGGATTCTATGGTTCTAATATCAAGAAGGACAAATAACATAAATTATGCATGAAAAACCTGGATGGTTTAGAATAATTTTAGTAATGAGTCAAATCCCATATTTACACTTATGATTCATGTAGCCAATAAAAAGATTCTTAACTTCTCTGAGACAAGATTTTCTCAGTTGTAAAAGGGGGATAAAAACAGCTGCCTCAGAGGGTTTTGCGAGGTCTCAGTGACAACATGTCACAACACTCAGTACAGAACTTAATTCAGTAGTATTAAGAAAATAACAATATCACCTACTTTATTGCTTATGAAGCTTGAGCTTTAAAACCTTGTAAAAGCATGGTTTTACTTATACAACTATTGCCCACACAGTGTTAACCTAAAGTTAGGTGCTTAATACATATTTAACAAATCAACCAATGAGTATTAAAGCAGTTATGAGTAGCTATTTTAAGTCTCTATTTTTTCTAGCTAGAATTTGAAAATGAATTGATTTCAGTTTGAATTTTACTCTGCAACTTACTAGCAGGCTCTATGATCTAGGACAAAGCTAATTAAGAGATTCAGTTTTACACATCTGAAAAATGATATTTTTAGATTGCATATACTTTAAAAGATTTATGTACAGGGAGTTCCCTGATGGCCTATTGGCTTAAGGCTTCGGCGCTGGTGCTGTCAGCATTGCAACCTGGGTTCAATTCCCAGCCAGGGAGCTACCCACATAGCAAAAAGCAAAAAAAATAAAATAAAAATAAAAAAATAAAAAAATTAAAGGATCTCTGAATCTTAAAAATTAATTTAGTAAAATATATAAATAAAAAATATTAGCATATTCCATTAGAGGGTCCACATTTTTATAGTTGTATATGCTGCACAAACACTAACACATCTGTCATATTAAAAAATTAAACTTCGATCACCTTGTTAAAGAAAATAATCTAATTTAATATTAAAATGAGTAAAAATGTGCTAAGTGATTATACTAAAATATGTATTTGACCAATAAAAATAAGAAATTAAAATAATCAATTAGAAGTTCACCCCTGCCTACAACCTCATTTTTATTTTTAAGTTCTTTCCCTTTTTTAAACTGATTGAGGTGTCATTAGTTAATAACAGGTGTACAATTTTATAATACATTGTCTATGTGCTGTATTGTGTGCTCACAACCCAGATTTAGTTCTTACTCCTTCACCATTTATTAGAATCCCCCTCTCTCATTCCCAACCCCTTTCGCCTTCCCCTCTGATAACCACTAAACTATTATCTGTGTTCATGAGTTTTGTTTCTTTGTTGTTTTCAGTTTTACATCCCACATATGAGTGAAGTCATATGGTTCTTGCTTTTTTCTCTCTAACTTCTTTTGTTTAGCATAATGATCTCAAGATCAATTCATGTTGTTGCAAATGGCAGTATTTCATTTTTTATGGCTGAGTAATATTCCACTGTGTATACATACTGCAATCTCTTTATCCAGTTATCTATCAAAGAACACTTTGGTTGTTTCCATTTCTTGACCACTGTGAACAATGATGCCACAAACATCAGGATACATATATCTTTGCAGATTAAAGTTTTTGAATATTTTGTGTATATACTTAAAAGAAAAAATGCTTGCTCTATAGTAAGTCTATTCTTAATTTATTGAGGAATCATCATACTGTTGTTAATAGTGGCTGTACAAATTTACATTCCAACAAGCAGTGTATAAGGATTACATTGTCTCCACAACCTCTCCAATGCTTCTTATTACTTGTTATATTGATGATAATCATTCTAAAAGTGTGAGGTGATATCTCATGGGATTGATTTACACTATTTCAATAGCTAGTGAAGTTAATTTATATTTTTTAATTTATATTTTTTAATAGCTAGTGAAGTTGAGTATTTTTTCACGTATCTGTTGACCACGTGTATGTCCTCTTGGGAGAGGTGTCTATTCACGACCTCTGCCCATTTTTTAAATGGATTGCTCATTATTTTGTTATTGAGTTGTGTGAGTTCTGTATGTATTTTGATATTAGTCTTTTATCAGAAGTGTTGATATCAAATATTTTATTTCATTTGGTTGGCTGTCTCTTTATTTTCTTAATGTTATCTTTTGCTGTGTAAAAATTTTCAGTTTGATATCATCCCATTAATTTATTTTTGCTTTTAGCTCTCTTGCATTTGAGGTAAAATTCACAATGTCCTTCTTGAACCCAAAGTATATAAGTTTACTACCGATGTGTTTTTCTATGCAGTTTATTTTTTCAGGTCTTATGTGAAGTTGTTTGATTAATTTAAAGTTAATTTTGGTATATAGTAACAGCTCTCAGTTCAAATTCACTTTTGTTTTTGCACATGGCTTTCCAATTTTCCCAGCACTGATTACTAAAAAGGTTTTCTTTTTTCCATTATATATTTTTTGCTCCTTTGTCAAATATGAACTGTCCATGTCTATGTGAGTTTATTTCTGTTTTGTGTTGTTTTGTTTTGTTTTGTTCCATTGGATTGCATGACTGTTTAGCTGCCAATTAATTGCCATTTTGAATATTGAGACTTTGTAGTATAGATTAAAATCAAGGGGTGTGATACCTCCAGACTTATTCATTTTTAGTAGAAATGCTTTGGTAATTTTGGGGTCTTTTGTGTTTGTGATTCCATATAAATCTGATGATGTTTTTTACCATTTATTGAAAGAATCTTTTCAAATTTTTATGGAAATTGTGTTAAATCTGTACATTTCTTTGGGTAATATGGTCATTTTAAATATGTTGGTTCTTCCAATCCATAAACATAAAATATCTTTCAATTTCTTTCTGTATTTTTCAATTTTGTTAGTATTTTTTTATGTTTTTCAGTGTATAAGTGCTTCATGTCTTTTGTTAAGTTTACTTCTAGGTATTTTATTCCTTTTGTTGTAATTGCAAATGTATTGCTTTTTTTCTCCTGAAGTTCCATTGTTAGTATATAGAGATACAATGGATTATTATACATTGATTTAGTATCCTGCAACTTCACTGTATTCATTTATTGTTTCTAATAGTTTTCTGGTGGAGTCTTTAGAATTTTCTATATAAAGAAAATGTCATGTGCAAAAAGTGACAGTTTAGCTTTTTGACTCTCAATTTGGATGCTTTTTATTTTTTCTTTTGCCTGATTGCTTTGGTTAGTACTTCCGGTACTATAGTGAATAACATTGGTGACAGGGGACAAACTTCAGCCATCTGCTGTCTCCAAGAGACACATTTTTGCCCCGAGGATATAGAGAGACTCAAAGTGAAATGGTGAAGAACAAAACTAAGCAAATGGCATCTAGAGAAAAGCAGGTATAGCCATACTTACATTTCATGAAACAGACTTTAGGATAAAAATTGTAATCAGAGACAAAGATGGACATTTCATAATGATAAATGAGTAATACAATAAGAATACATGACAGTTATTAACATATATGCCCCCAATCAGGAAGCAGCTAAATTTACAAAGCAATAACAGAATTAAAGGAAGAAACTGACAAATACACAATTATATTAGGAGACCCAAACACCCTATTTATAGCTCAGGACAGATCATCCAAACATAATGTCAATAAGAAAATATCCAACTTAAGTGATACATTCCAAAAACTGAAATATAATTGACATTTATAGAAAACTTAATTCTGCAACACAAGATTACATATTTTCATCTAGTGTACATGAAACATTCTCAAGGATAGACCACATGCTGAGACACAAAACTAGCTTCAGCCATTTATTCTATGTATTTTTTTTGTGTGTGTGGGGTAGTTCCCTGCCTGGGACTCAAACCCAGGCTACGGCATTGAGAGTGAGCAATTTAAAATAATTGAAATCATACCAAGTGTATTCTCTAACCACAAAGCTTTTAATTTGAAGATCACCTGTAAATAGAAGGAAATAAAAACATACACATGGAGATTAAACAGCATGTTTAAAAAATGACTGGGGTAAGAGAAAATAAAGGAATAGATAAATAAATACATATAAAATGAGAATTAGAACACATCTTATCAAAACTATTGGATTTCAGTGAAAGCAATAAGAGGTAAATTTATATCACTACAAGTCTATCACAAGAAAACTTCAAACAACCTAACACTACATCTTAAAGAACTAGAAAAAGAGAAACTAATGAAACCTGAAGTAAGCAGAATAAAGGAAATAATAAAAATCAAAGCAGAACTAAATAAAATAAAGAATAAAATGGACTAATGCAACTAAGAGCTAGTTATTTGGAAAAAGTCAAGGTAAAAAGAGAAAGAGACACAAATAACCAAAATTAAAAATTAAAGAAGAGAAATCATGACTAATACCACAGAAACACAGAGAATCCTATGAGAGTATTATGAAGGGCTATATTACACTAAATTCAACAATCTAGAAGTAATGGACAAGATTCTAGAAACATATTGCCTACATAGACTAAACCAAAAAGAACTGGAAAATTTAAATAGACTGACCAACCAAAACAAAATTGAAACAATAATCCAAAACCTCCCCCAAAGCAAAGTCTAGGACCAGACAATTTCACAAGGAAATTCTACCAGATATTAAAAAGGGAATCAATACCTGTCCTTTTCAAACTCTTTCAAAAAATTGAAAAAGAAGTAGTTCTTCTTCACTCATTTTATGAGGCCAACATTACCCCAACCTCAAAGCCTGATAAGGATAACACACACAAAAAAATGTTGATCATTATCTTTTATGATCATAGATTCAAAAACCCTAAAACAAATACTAGCAAATAGAATACAACAATGCATTAAAAAGATTAGAGATCACATCAAGTGGGATTCATCCCAGGGGAACAAGGATGATTCAACATATGCAAATCAATCAATGTAATACACATAAAGAAAATAAAAGATAAACATCTTATGATTACATCAATTGATGCAGAAAATGCATTTGACATGATACAATATTAGTTAATTTATAATCAAAACACTTAATGAAATAGTTATAGAAGGGAGGTAACTTAACATAATAAAGGTAATATATGACAAAACCTCAGCTACTGTCATACTGAATAGAAAAAATCCCAAAATGTTTTTTTCTTATTATTAATATTTTTATTAAAATATGGCTAATTCAATAGTATATTTGTTTCAGGAATACACCATAGCAATCCAAATTTGTATACCTAAAAGTGTGATCACCATATAAACTTTAGCAACCATCAGGCATCACAAAATGTTATTATAATATTACTGAGTATATATTATACATTCTCCATCCATTTCCATGACTTATATGTTATATACATGGAAATTTAATCCTCTAATTCCACTTCACATTATCACCATTTATAAATTTTTCAAACTATTTTATTGTAAATTACCATTGACATTCAATATTATTTTATTTTATTTTATTTTCAGTTGTACAGGATACTGGTTAGACCTTTATGTAATTTACAAAGTGACCACCCTGGTTAACATGGTATCCATATGGCACTGTATATAGTTTTTGAAGTATTATTCAGTATATTTTGTATGCCATACTTTACATCCTAGTGACTATGTTGTAACTACAAATTTGTATTTTTAATCCCTTCATTTTTTTCACAAAACCTCTGCAAATGACTCTAATTTGACAATCATCAGTGTGTATTTATATCTGTTTCTATATTGTTTATTTTGTTTTGTAGAGTTCACATATAAGAAAAATCATATAGTATATTTTTTCTCTGATATATTTCATTAAACATAATACTCTCTAGGTTTATTTATGTTGTCGCAAATGGTAAGATTTTATTTCTTTTCTGTGGATGAGTAATATTGCATTATGTATGTGTGCGTGTGTGTGTATATTTATACACACACATATATACCACCTGTTCATCATTTAATTGTCTATTTATGGGAATTTAGTTTGACTAAATATCTTGGCCATTGTAAATAATGCTGCAGTGAACACAGAGTGCATATATATTGAGAGATTACTGTTTTCTATTTCATTGCATGAACACACAGAAGTAGAAATCCTGAGTATAAGGTAATTCTATTTTTTACTTAAAAAAATCTCCATAATTTTTTTAATACTGCCTGCATTAGTGCAATTTCACAAAAAGTGTATGGCGTTCCATTTTTGTCACATTATCTCCAACACTTTTTGTTTGTTCATCTGCTGATAATGCCCATTCTCAAAGGTGTGTATTGATACTTCATTGTGCTTTTAATTTGTATTACTCTGATGATTAGTGATGCTCAGCATCTTTTCACATGCATATTGGTCATCTGTATGCCCTCTTAGAAGAAATGTCTATTCAGGTCTTTCGGTAATTTTCTAATAGAAATTTTTTTTGGTGTTCAGTTGTATGAGTACTTTATATCATTTTGAATATTAGTCCCTAATCAAATATATCCTTGGCAAATACCTTCATTCTTTCATTAGGTTGTCTTTTTATTTTGTTAAAAGTTTTCTTGGCTGCTCAAAAATATTTTAGTTTAATATAGTCCTACATGTTATTTTATTTTTTTCTTTCCCTTGCCCAAGGTAATATATCAGAAAAAAATTATTACTAAGAGCAATACCAGTAAGTATACTGCCTATGTTTTCTTCTGCATAATCTATGATTTGGGAACTTAACATCTTTAATCCATTTTAAATCTATATCTGTATATGGTATAAGAAGTTGGTCTATTTTCATTTTTTTGCATATATCTGTCCAGTTTTTCCAACATTTTTTACTAGACTTTTTTACCATATTGTATATTTCTGTCTCCTATGTCATTTATTAATTGTCCATATAGGTGTGGGTTTATTTATGAAATTATTATTTTATTCTATTAATCTATGAGTGGGTTATTATACCAGTACCATGTTGCTTTGATTACTATTACCTTGTAGTAAAGTTTAATATGAGATATTGTGATACTTCCAATGTTGTACTTCTTTCTGAAGATCACTGTGGCTTTTTGGGATCTTTCATGGTTTCATATGAATTTTAGAATTATTTGTTTCAGTTCTGTGAAAAATACTTTTGGTATTTTTGATAAAGATTATATTTACCCTACAGATTGCTTTACATAGAGTGTAATATTTAACAACGTTAATTCTTCCATGGGCACGGTATATGCTTTCATTTATTTATATCGTCTTCACCTTCTCACTTCAGTATCTTATAATTTTCAGAGTAAAAGTCTTACTTTTTGCGTTGAATTTATTCATATGTATTTTATTGTTTTTGATGCAATTAGAATTGGGATTGTCTTTAATTTCTTTATCTGATAATTAGTTACTGGTATATAGAAATGCAACAAATTTCTGAATACTAATTTTGTATCCTCCTACTTTACTGAATTAATTTATCAGTTCTCAGAATTTTTTATGGAATCTTTGGGGTTATTTAATACAGTATAATAACATCTTCTGAAAATAAAGACAGTTTTAACTTTCCAATTTAGATGCGTTTTATTTCTTTTCCTTGTCTAGTTGCTGTGACTAGGACTTCCACTATTGAATAAAAGTGGTGAAAGTGAACATTCTTGTCTTGTACCTGACATTAAATAAATGCTTTTAGCATTTTTTTGTTGAATGTGAGTTCAGTTGTTGTTTTGTCATATACAATGGCCTTTATTATATTGAGGTATTTTTTCTATTCCCACTTTACTAAGATTATAAATGATAAATAGATGCTAAATATTTTTAATGCTTTTTCTGTGTTTTTTTATATATTTATATGCAGCCTCTTATTTTTTATATTGTTAGTGTGGTATATCAAATTAGTTGAAACATGACTATTGACCAAATATTACCTCCCCACAATAAATCCCATTTGATCATGGAGTATATATACTGTATTTTGCCATGTATGATGAATATTATTTT
Organism: Lyroderma lyra; assembly: GCA_004026885.1. Classification (NCBI taxonomy): domain Eukaryota; kingdom Metazoa; phylum Chordata; class Mammalia; order Chiroptera; family Megadermatidae; genus Lyroderma; species Lyroderma lyra. The sequence goes on from PVJL010004003.1 coordinate 137,254, forward strand.
GCCCAATTGTGACAGAAAAATGAAAATGCATATTACATATGAGTAGTACTAAATGTTTACTTATATAAATGTTTTTAATTATTTATTTATGCCTATGAGTTAAAAGTGTAACTGTAAAAATCAATATCAATATTCATATAAAAATAGTACTATGGAATATGATAATCAAATTTTTAATAAAAAAGTATACATAAAATTTCTTGTATCTGTTCTTTTGCTTTCTAATTATTTGTTACATTAAATTATTTGTATCAAAATATATTTATAAATAAATGTTAAAATTCTTTTGTAATACCAAAAACAAGTATCTAAATATTAACAGAATTAATTAAATTAAAAAATTAAAACAAAAGAGTTTTCCCCTGAAAGTTTGGGCCAAAAACATGCACATTATACAAAGGAGCACATTATATTTTACACATCAAAATACAGTAATTTTTTACTATATTCCTGAATTTGGTTTGCTAATACTTTATTGAGAATTTTTTAATCTATGTTCATCAGTGATATTGGCCTCTAATACTATTTTTTTGTCTTGGTTGTTGTTTTTGTTTTTTGTTTTTTGGTGGGTTTTTCGGTAATGTCTTTGTCTGGCTTTAGAGTCATGGTAATAGGTGGCTTGTAAAATTAGGTTGTTACCCTTCAATCTTCTTAATTATTTTAAAATACTTTAAGAAGTATAAGTATTACTTATTATAATATTTTTCTGAATATTCAGGAAAAATTACCTGTGAAGTCATTTGGTCCAGGTGTTATTTGATTACATATTTAGTTTTATTAGTCATAATCAGTTTGTTCAGGTATTGATTTTTGTTGATTAACCTTAGAAGATTCTATATTTCTAAAAATTTATCTATTTCTCTGACACTGTCCAACTTGTTGGCATATAATTGTTCACAATATTTTTCTTATAATCATTTAAATTTATCTAGTGTCAGTTGTCCCATCTCCTTTTTGATTTCTGATATATTTTGTGTCATATTTTTTTGTTGTTTAATGACTCTTATTAAAGTTTGATCAATTTTGTTTATATTTTTAAAGAATCAGCTCTGGGTTTCATTGATCATTCTTATTGTTGCTTTTTTTTACACTACTTATTTCCAATCTGACCTTTATTATTTTCTTCATTTTACTCACTTCGTTTTTTTGTTTTGTTTTGTTTTGTTTTTTGCTGTTATTTTTACTGTTTTTGTAGGGGTAGGATTAGATAGTTTATTTAATATTATTTTGGTGAAAAATGTTCATTCACATGTTTGCATTTTGAGAAGATGGTCAACTCTCATCCAAAAGTCATTTCATCTCTCTTAAGATGTCCAAAAGGTTTTATAGGCACATGTGAAGAGGCAGAACATATGAAAAAGTGGATGGTGATTTTCAGTGAGAAGAATAAAATCTCTCCTTATTGATAAAAACCACTGTTTAAAGTTAGTGCGTTAAATTCAATGTAAGCAGATTTCAGGGTAGCCTGAAATTGGGCTGCTTGGTTAAGTGACTGCTGGCATGGCTTATCATCATTAGTAGGGATGGTTTGAAATTCTGGCAGATGACCATCTGGAGATGAAAACTGCTGCATCCTGATGGTTTTCTTCTGGAGTTGCTGGGGTGACACTGGCATGAGTTTGGTCACGACATGTTTATAACTGCAGCCAAAATTCTGGCTTTGATCTGGTCTTGACTTAGGTCTCCTCTTAATCTTGCTGTTCTTTTCTTTCCTCATCCATTCTGTCTCAGTTGTTAGTGGGATTAAAACAGATTTTCTGGGCTTCCTTAAAATCAAAGCTCTCTCATTAAGAATGCAGCAGTGGGCTAGAATTACTATGTCATCCTGCTACATTATAGAAAAATAATCAGACCAAGATTCTTCACCTTGTCCTTTATCTGACATTGAGAAGAACTTATGAAGCCTAGCAATCTGGTTTTGAGCCACATTTCTTTGGGGTTGCCGTTATGTTACCAGGCTAATGATCTAGCTGCCTGCCACTCATAACCAAGTAATTGTACAACACAAGTTTGGTGAAAATATAAGCAGGTTTATTCAAGATGCTAGAATTTCAAGAGGATGGCAAACTCACATCCAAAGGCCATTTTCAGGATTTTATTTTTTAATTGAGATAGGCTTGTAATGTTATGAATTTCTTTCTTTGGAGTATATTTGCTGTGTCTCATAGAATTTTGGTTGTGGTGCTTTTCTTATTTTCAGTATAAAATACTTTTTTATTCTACTATAGATCTTTTTATCATAATAAATTTTAAAATTTTCTATTTGTTTCCTCACTTAGATGAACATTAGGAGTAAAGCACTTATTAACAATGACTTGTAGATAAATATATACACATATATTTGAGTATCTCTCTATCTACCTATCCTAAATCTCCCAAATTGTATATCCATGTGAAGTATTGGAAAGTTAAGACAGCAGTAGGAGAAATGGCTTTTTTGTTGCTGAAATTGAGAACTCCATTTTATACTAAATTTGTTAGGGTGATATTGGTTAGTATAATTATATAATTTCCAGGTGTACAGTTCTAAAATACATTATTTATGTGTTGTATTGTCTGCTCTCCAGCCAGAGTAATTTCTCTTTTCATTATGATATATTTTAGTCACCCTTCCTTCCTCACCACATCAACCCACCTTACACTTTGGTAACCACTAAACTATTGTCTATGTTCATGAGTTTCTGTTCTTTGTTAGATTCAGTTTCATATTCCACATATGAGTGAAATAATACAGTTCTTGATTTTTTGTCTGATTTATTGAACTTAGAATGATGATTTCCAGATTCATCCATGTAGTTGCAAAAGAGAGCATTTCATCTTTTTATGGCTGAGTAATATTTCCTTGTGTATATGCATCACATTTTCTTTATCCAATCATCCAATGAAAGACATTTTGGTTTATTCTGTCTTGGACATTGGGAAAAATGCTTCAATGAACAACAAGGTGCATATATCTTTGAAAACAAACTTTTAAAAAGAAATTTGGGGTAGAAACCCAGAAGACATATTGCTGGGTGAAATGATAACTTTATTCTTAAATTTGTGAGAAACCTCCATAATGTTTTGCATAGTGTCTCTACCAATTTATATTCACACCAACGATGTATGAGTTCTTTTCTCCACAGCCTCTCAAAGCACTTGTTATTGTCTCCTTGATGATAGCTATTCTAACAGATACAAAATGTTATCACATTTTGGTTTTGATTTGAATTTCCCTAATAGGTAGTTAATTTGAGCATTTGTTCATATATCTTTTAGTGATTTTTGTGTCTTCTTGGGAGAAGTGTCTATTCAGGTCTTCTGCTCATTATTTAATTGGATTGTTTGTTTTTTGTTGTTGAGTTATAGAAATTATATATTTTGGAAATTAGCCCCTTGTTTTAATCTTTGTTTGCAAATACCGTTTCCCATTCGGTTGGTTTATACTTTTTTTTCTGTGTGAAAACTTTTTAGTTGCTATAGTTCTATTTATATATTTTTACATATACTTCCCTTGTTTTTGAGGTAAAGTTTATGAATTCCTTCCTGAACCGAAGATCCATAGGTTTAGCATCAATGTTTTCTTCTATGCATTTTATTGTTTCAGGTCTTATGTTAAAGTCTTTGATTTATTTTCAATTAAATTCGGAATTTGGTGACAGGTTGATGTCCAAATCCATTCTTTGGTACCTGGCTTTTCAATTTTCCCAACACCATTTATTAAAGAGGTTTTCTTTGCTCTGTTGTATGTTTTTATCTCCTTTGTCAAAAATTATCAGTCTATATACAAAGGCTATCCAGAAAAAAATCCAGCCATAAAATGTTACATTTTTCATATAACATGGATGGATCCTTTCTGAACAACTCTCACATATGTGGGTTTATTTGTAAGATTTCAATTCTATTCTACTAGTCTCTGTGTCTGTTTTACTGCCAATACCATGCTGTTTTGTTTTTTGTCACTTTGAAGTGTAAATTGAAGTCAGGAGGTGTCATGCTTGCAGTCTTGTTTTATTTTCATAAGATTGCTTTGGTAATTTGGGGTCTATTGTAATTCCATATAAATCTGAATATTTTTAATCTATTTTGTAAGAGAATGTCTTTGTGATTTTGATAGGAATTGCATTAAATCTGTATATTTTGGGTAATATGGTCATTTTATGTATTTTGATTTATCCCATCCATGAGAACAGAACATTTTTTATTTCTTTATGTCTTTTTAATTTTTTAATAGTGTAATATCATTTTCAGTATAAATTCCTTACATAAT
>PVJL010004004.1:0-15077 GCA_004026885.1 Lyroderma lyra
AAACTGTAATAGCTTTTGCAGAACAGCAACCCTTCTTCACTTCTCAGCATGTTATGCAGCTACATGTCAAAACCTGACTTTGCATGAGAGGCGCAGGGCCTCAAAGCAAGCTGATATTCATTCATTTTTCAAGAAAGCTGCACACAAGCTTGCCAGGACAGCATCATCTACTGATGCAGATCCAAAGCCATCCAAAACCATCCAAATTCACTTCTCCTGAATCCTGTTCTAGCTGTATCCTGATGTTGATGTCTACCCAGTAAACTCCCTAGCCCCACTGTAACACTTTTAAGTGTGTACCAGGTCAGATAATTAATTTTGTGAACTCATCCTAGAAAAAGTGCTACATACCTCATTGCTGAATATCATTATGGTCACCTTCAAAGTACTCCCCTTGTCAAAGCAATTTTTGGACTCTTTTTCTAGAATGACCATCACATCTCACCAAGATTATGACACCTTAGGGAGTGTTTGTACAGTGTTGCCAATTATAGCAAGTTTGCAAACTTAATTGTCAGATTTTGGGGATGACAACAGCTCTGATGGCCATTCCAGAAAAAGAGTTTCAAAATTACTTTGAAGGGTGGACTAGGGGCTGGTGTTGGTGCATAACTTCCCAAGGGGAGTACTTTGAAGGTGACCTTAGTGATACTCAGCAATGAGGTATGTAGCACTTTTTCTAGGATGAGTTTGTGAAATTAATTGTCCAACTTCATATGTATGTGTTTTTTCTAAATTCCTTGAAGTTAAAAAAAAACAAAATTGTTAGTGTAGTTAATTAAGTTGAAAAGTTTATTGACCTTCATTTAACTAAAATTGCGCACTAAATTCACAAAGCTAGTTTTATAATAAAACGGTTACATTGTTTGTCTTTGTCTTAATTTGCTTTTAATTACTGTATTTTAATATTAATATCAAGGAAATACAGAGTTAATGGTATGGTATAGCATGGGGTATAGTATTAATTAAGCCTATTTTGATAGTAACTCTCAAGCAACCAGAAACTACATTTATCCAGCATCTACCAATCTTCGTGGTTGCTGGTTAACTGAGCTTCTACTGTATTATCTTGGGATGATTCTTCAGTTATTTTTAAATGCTACAAGAAACACTAGTTGCAAACGCATCATCTAAGGCGAACACCTTCATGTGCTCATCACCCTGGCTGTGGCACACCTTCCCATCTACACCAGTTCTCCTCCTTCCATGCTTGCAGCTTCTTCTGCCTCTAGCTGGCCCGTTTGCAGGAGAAAAGAGACCCCTGGCCACTACAAACACCAGGCAATAGCTCAGCTTCTTCACTAATACTTCCTTCCTGGTATCTTTCAAATCTACCTCAGCTACAATTAGAAATCAACACCCAAACTGCCTCATGAACCAGAGCTGATCTGAGTTTTGTGGAGTTTGAAGGCTAATTCATTTGGAGGTCCTTTTAAGAAAAATGAAGGTATCTCAATTTTGCATGTGTTACAGACCTTTGTAAGTACTGAACACACTGCTAGAGCCACTTTCAGACCCCCTAGAAGGGGCCCCCGCAAGTGAGGAGATACAAAACTAATCAACTTAGGGGTAAATTGTGCCCCCTGTCATGAACACGCTGAGGAAAAAACAAGCCTCTAAACTCAGTTTGTTAAACAACACAAGTAGTGTACCAATTCCAGTCTGTAAAAGTTAAAATTGTGCCTAAAGATTTACAGAGTTCACAGTTACTTTAGAACAAAGTAGCTAAAATTAAGGACTGTCTAAGGATGACATGAGAGCAAAGTATAGCAGGGTAATGTTACCAAAAAGGGGGTGTGTGCGTACTCATTCACTGCTTGTAAACTTCTACAGCATCCTGCCATAGGAATCCCCAGGAATAGTCTTTCCCATTGGGTTCTCAATCACAAAGCTCTCACTTTTCTTCCCTGACCAAACACCCAGAGTAAAAACAAATCTCAAATAATCAAGAATTTTTCTTTCAATTATGCATCTTAAGTCCAAAGTCCCTCACATCATTCTAAGTAAGTTGCCAAATCTTTCATTCTGTTTCGATATACACAAAGGTCTCAGCAGCTTATCTGAGTTAACAAAAACACAAGTTCTCATTTCCTAATAACTTCCTGAATATTTTATTATCGTTTCCTCCCAGGAAATTTATTCACTCTATGTAGCTCCAACACTAACAGTCCATTTTTGAAGGGAAACTATTCAAGTATACCACAAGCTCATATAAAAAAATTACCTCTATGAAGTTATTGTTTAATAACATATCTGAGTAAAAAATGATAGGAGTTGAAAACACATATGAATTTTATAACAAATACAAAGAAAAAGTAAAGGGAGATAATTATTTTAAATCGGAATGTATTTTCACATACCAATTGAGAAAATAAAAAAATAAATAAATAAAATGGTATATTCCTCAAAACTGACTGAATAGTACACTTAAGATCTACACCTACAATTCAGTTATATCTACCTTTTTATTATACCTCAGCAAAAACTTTAAATTTAAAAAACATTCAACAGTAAGACTGGATAACTTTATCCATTAACAAAAAAATGAATGGTACTCTTTTCTAATTCTTGTTTTAGGAGTAAAGATTTATAGAAATTACCTTGTATGTTTTAACTCCAGGATATTTTTAATACATTGTTTGTATTCCTAGGGTCACAGTTTTGGGCCTAGTGTATGGCCTAACAGCATACAATACATGCCAAACTTTTCACAATAGAGCCTCTCTCTTTACAGCAAAGGATTTGGGACAGTAAATATACAGTAACAGTAAGACTCCAAAGTAAAAGCTATTTGGGCATTCTCTTTGCCAAATAAACTCTGAGCAATTTAAAAGGAGCTTCTTTCCTTTTCCTTTGGCACAGAGGAAGTAGGTTTGACTAATAAACAAAGGGATGGGAAGGAGCGCACATTAGAGAGAGAAAGAGCCAGCATGGCAGGAGGGAAAAGCACACTGTTCAGAATATTGTAATACAGCCACCGGTTAACAGTCTGGCCTGGGTTCAAATTCCTGCTTATGGACTACTAGGTATATAACCACAGATTAAATGACTTATTACACATAACACACTTTTTAAAAGTCTCTGGCACATGGTGCTTTCCACACAAGACCACGGAGGCACAGGGAGGTTAAACAACTTGCATAAGGCCCCCCAAATCCTGAGAACACCCAGCACTTCCAGTGGGGAGGCACGAGGAAGAGATGTGCAGAAAGACCCAGGAAAATACAGCCAACTCTACCTTAACACAGTGGAAACACAAGGCATCTACGACATCTGTGTAACCCACTGCCATCCCTGCCGTGCCCTACCACAGTGTCCCTAAAACCTGTTAAGAACCTTTGGCTGTGGACTAAACTTCTTATTTAGCAGGAAGGCAGAAAGCACTGCCATTCTGTAAATTAAACAGAGGCCTCTGCGGAGTGAGAAGACGGGGTGAAACCAGCTCAAGCACCTACACTGCTGCTCTTCAATTACTCTACATGGAAAATGGCAACAAATTTCAACTGAAAAAATAGAACACTGAACAGTCGCTATTTGTAATAGAGCAACACAACTGCATACAGTATATCACAGAAATCATTCTAAAGTATCAGTAACGGTCTCCGTCTCCTGTACGCATTCTCTAACTTATTTGAGCAAAACCCACTTCTTTTCATGATAAAATTATTAACTTCTAGATTAGAAAAACAATTATCCAGGCGACACCAATTTTTAGTAACCAGCCTAGATTCAATCCATTCTTCCAATTCCTTGTTAGATCATCCCTAATGTGGACCACTTCACATTAACACGCTAAACCTCAGAGTAAATTCATTTCTATTCTCCATATCACTGATGCTTTCCTATTCGCAGACACTGGGTCACTCTGTGCCGTCTCCCCCTTCCCATGCCCACAGGCCCGTTATCTGTTCCTCAGCTTGAAAACAGCCTGTGCTGCCAATGCAGGGACCATGTACTCAGCCTTCAGCACCCACCCTCAAATTCTACCGCCTCCATGAAGTTTACGCCGAGTCATTACGTCTGGAAGTCACTCCTCCGTTTTTAGAGCTCCGAAGCACCTTGCACTTCTTTTACTGAAGACATCACTTTCCACACAGCATTATGATTATTTTTATACGTGATATGCCCGTTATTAGATAGATAACTCTTCTCTTTCCCATCTTCCAATACCTAGCACAGTGCCTTGCACATAAAAGCTTCTTAATAAATACTCACTGAATGAATAAATGAGTCTGAGAGTCTATTTCCCACTGGAGAATCATAATTAGTTTTCACTCAACACAGTTAAATAGACTGGACTTCTGCAGAAAACACAAACTATGTGAAGTTGCCAACAGCTACATCTTAAGTCACAGAAAGTCACTGAACTATACAGCATAACTTCATTCACACAAGCTTCCTGGTACTGTACTCGTTTGCGTGTTCTCTGTGAAACAGGCCTTTAACTGCCAAAACTGAAGAGGGTGGAGAACATAACTAGGTTAACTTGTGTTTCAAAAATGTAGTCAATTAAAATGTAGTTATGACAGCCTGAAATGTGGCTCAAAATTGCTGTTATTATATCACCTATCTTACAGAATTTTCCTCTTAATAATCACAGATGTCTCTGAACTCTTTCTGATAACGTGGCTCTTTCCCAGACAGTGCCTCCCTCATCTTCAAGGGAAGATGGAACTAGAACATAAGAAAACCTAATCACCTTATAAATCAAAACATGATCCTTCTAAATCCTCAGAGATACACAGCAACGACTTGGGAAAAGAAAGAAAGAGTGAAGGCCAAAGCTGTGAGAAAATAGAAGCAAAAGTAGTCAGGCTTGCTTCTAAACAAACAAACAAACAAACAAACAAAATCAGTTACCAAAAGGAAGGGAATGCTTCAGGATTTGAGGTGGTAATGAGGTAAGTGTGCTGAGGTCAGGAGTTAGAAACACAAAATCAGACAGAATGAAGTTCCTTCCTCTTTGCACTATATGAGATTCCAGACTTCCAACTGCCATAGTCCTCAGAGGTCCCACTATGTTTACTGTCAGTACCTTCTCTTTATCCACCCAATCAATACTTAGTGAAAATCAACTATGTGCCTGGCACTGTTCTAGACACTGGGAAAATAGTAAGGAGCACTCATTTGCCACAAAGGACAAGATACGTGGGACTACTACTTAGCTTCTTTAGGTCCTTTAACCCCCACTCAGACTAAACCAGAGCAGTACCTCTCAATTAGATTATAAACACTTTGAGAGCAGAGTAAATATTATATAATAAATGTCATTATCTTGGCAGCTTCTTGTATCAAAATATATCACAGAATCTATTCATAACCTATGTTGCTACTGATAAGAAGAGAAATATTCATCATGGCTGTCTGCAAGCAAAGTTATACCATCACAAACCAAAAGCAGCCAAAAGGGAGACCAGAACTACACCTAAGTTCTTGTTTTTCCGTCCTCTTGCTAAATTCACTAGAAGAAACATTACACCATTTCCCTTTCCAGATTTCTACCCTCTCCTTCCACACTCAACTATTCCCCAAGTTGGTGCAAATAGGAGACATTCATTTTATACCTGGAGAACTTTTGCTAAATTTACCAAGAGAGAAAATTTAACAGAGAGGAAAAATAAGCTACAACTTCCAGAAAGTGTCACAGTGCCCTTACAGCACCAGGAATGTGAAATCTAACCAAGTAAAGCGATCAGAGAGTAAGGAAGGGGTGAAGCAGAAGATCCTAAAGGTCCCCCTTCCAGTTAAAAACAAATTCTAAGATTCATGAATCCTCTCTCACATGATGCACACACCTGCTGATAAAATAATTTTACAACAGACCAGCACTGAATTTAATTGAATGGGTTGAATTCCTTAGCTAGTGACAAGGCATCATATGACACAAAAGAAGCCATCAACTGGCTCCCTCGCCACACGGACAATTCACACTAAGAAACACTTTTCCATCATCACTGTCGAGTGGACAACAATCACCAACACGTACTTCCAGACAGAGTTCTTCCAATTTGTATCTGTTTCCACTTCTACAAAAGCAAGTGAAAATGCGCGTCTTCCTGATGATGGATCATTAGCATTTTTTTTTTTTCATTTTATAAAGTTGGCATGTATCAAGGTGTACCACTCACGGGGCATTCATTAATCATTAACTGTATACTTCTTGGAAACATATTATTATGTTGTCTCATGTTACATTAGGCAAGTTCCTTAAGGGGAAAAGCTATGTCTTATGCAACTCTATACCTGCCATAACACAGTGTTCAGCAAATAAAGGTACCAAAAACAAGACAAAAGAGCACCACCAGTACCATATTCCACACCACTCCCCAAAAATTCCAACTCTGCTCAATAAATGACTGCCTGACTTTCTGTTTAACTTGGGATCCCCAGAAGGCTGGGAATGTATATGTATTCACTTACCCATGTCATAAGAACATAAACAGCTGCTACTGAATTTAAGCCTTGCTTTTCTCATCTATAAGATCAGAAAGACAGATCAAATGATTCATCCTATGACTGTAATTTTGAAATAGCCTTTCATTCAATAATAAAATATTTCTGAAGACATATTATATGCCAGGTACTGTATCAGGCTCTGAGGATAGAGATAAAAGTTATGGCCACTACCTAGCGGTGGAGTGGGGGGAGGGCATGCCCTCGTGATCATAATTTGAATTCCTCCATCTGGCCTCTGTGCCCGGCCTGACCTCCATCATTGGATGCCAGCATTTCATACGCTTGCAAAGCAATTACTGTAAGTAGTGAAAAAGACAAGAAGGAAGCTGGGGATCCCTGAGGCTTTGGGCAAGACTGACAGAAAAGGGGACAGCCCCACAGGAAGGGTTGTGAAGATGGACACACAGAAAATGGCTACTCCTCCTCCATAAAGGTCCATTTGTCTATACTACTTCAAGCATAAGAAAATAACTCTCTCTGCCTGGAATTGTTATTGTCTCCATAATCTAAATAACACAGGGATCCTCACACACTGAAAAAAATCATTTTTACTACACTGAGTATCAGTCACTTCTGACAGTTTCCAATGAACCATAGAAATAAGGCGTGTGTGTGTACACACAAACACAAAGGAACAAAATAGCACTTCGTCTTAAGCCATTAATTTATCTACATTTTCTGCTTTTATTCTTATCTTACTCATGAGCTTAGAGTAGTAACAAAATGGCCAAACAGAGGGACAGGTTAGAAGAGAGTCAGAAACAAGGGGATTATCTAACCTTGATATTAGCTTCTGAATAACTGGGAATTATAAAAGTCCCCACTTTTAGACACAATGGGTTTTCAGAGATAGATGTTTGAAGTGAGTTGCCCAGAAGTGAAATTCTGATTGCATTTACAATGTATCTTAAATGTGCCTGAGCTGTTACCTTTATCTATTTAGACAAGGACTGAATCTTCAACGAGCAAAATCTACTGTGTAAATCAGGTTCTTAATTAAAGAGGAAAGCTTAGTAGGCTACAGGGAGAGATTTGTTGAAATGGTGAATTAAACACTGTTATAGGAAGAGGCTCCTTTCTTATTAATCCTATCATTAGTCTACTAAATTGAAGTCAGTCAAGAGTAGTTACTGTTTATGTATTTTTCATTTAAGATTCCAGTTTAGAGTAAATATTTACTGAGAAGCTACTGTCTCCAATGCACTCAATGACCCCTGGCAGATGAGGAGGTAAAGACATAGAAAACAATGCTGCCCTCACAGAATTTAAAATCTTGTTAAATCTCCTAGTATAGTATATTCTCATATTAGTACTTTAAAAAGTATTGATAATCCTACCTGTCGGATCAACTCCCCAACTCTACTGAAAACGATTTGTTGCTTATGAAACCTTTTGATGCACAGCAGGAGCAGGAGGTCTCCCCTCCTTATTGAGAATACTCACCTATTCTTACACTCCTCTCCAGTTAAAAAGTGGTCTTACCTCTCCTCCTCTCTGACCTACTACAAGTCGTTCCACCTGTGCTCAGAACCAACCCCATGCTCTTCCAGCCTTCCCAGGAAACTTATGCTATTGATTGTTTTGTTTTCCTTGTACTTTCCAACTACTCATCTCAAATGGTCTTCCACTGCCTTTTAAATATGCTCAAGCCTTGCACGTTACATGCACACACTTACACACACACACACGCAAGCATGCACGCACACCCGCACACACATGCTGCATGCACACACACACGCACACACACGCATGCATGCACACACGCACGCACACACACGTGTGCACACACACGCGCACACACATACTATTCTTATACATCAAGCTCTACAATCAGTCACCACCCTTTATAGCTAAATTTCTGCAACTTTTCAGTCTTCATTTCCTCCCTTCCCACTTTCCCCTCAACCTGCTTCCAAATTCTATTTAAAGCTCTTAGTAAGGTCACCAATGATTCATGGGTGGCTAAATGCAAACGGTTTTTCACTTCTCACCATATTTAATCTGCCAGCAAAACCTGATACTCACGTCTTTACTTCTACGAAACAACCCTCTCCTGCTTTGCCTCCTACTTCTCCACTCACTTCTCTGTTCCGTAATAACAGCACACTTTTCTCAACTCACCCATGCTCTGAACACACGTTCCACAGACCTACAGTCCATAACTTCCACTACAATCCAGATTGCAACCAAATGCCCCTTGAATAACTCAAAAAGCATATCCAATTCATTGTGTCCAAAATCAAATTCATGCTCTTCTTGCTCCCCAAAACTTATTTTCCTCCAAATGATATCACCACCCATCCTACTTATACAAATTCTAAAGAACCATAGGAATCGACTTGGATAAGTTTCTCACCTCTATATCAAACCCAACACCAAATTCTCTTTTCTCACCTACCATCTATCCACTCCATAAACTCTTTCTACCTCTATCATCTTAATCCAGTTATCAGTGTAGATGCCTGGACTATGGCCAGCACCTGACTATGAAATAATACCGCCTACATACACATACATTCTTTTTTTTTCCCTTGCATGTAGTATAATGGTAAGGTTATTTAACTATCTTTTACTAAGTTTTCCAATTCTTTAAAGTTAGGCAAAGCACAAATCACTTGTTTATATATATTCCTTCCCTATCTCATTTTCACTACAGTGTGAATTTTACTAGGACAGTGTTTAAGTTTTAATCATCCTCATAGGCCCAACGCAGAACACGGCATGCACTCAATAAAAGTTTACTGAAGGCATTCATCTGAAATACACTGTTTTGGAGGAAAAAAATGTTTTTAAGTTTATACATATACCTAAGTCTTTTAGTTTAATTTTTTATTTATGTTTCTGCTTCTAAAAGTTGAAGCAGATAATAAAGAAAAGCTAAAACATTTTAAAATATATTTTAATTTTCAATCTTCCAGATACTACATCAAGGAATACATCCAAGTTCTAATGCTATTTCATAGTTGAAAAACCATTACATATAAGGGCAGGCTGATAAATTTTGCCTCCACTGAAATATTTTTCTGTTACATTAGACATATCTGGATATAACTGGTTCTGTGTACTCACATGGTATCTCCCCTCCATCATCCTTGACCTTGCACACACAGATGCTCACATTTTACACCCAGTGCACACTGAAATGGAAGCGTGTTCAGACGCTGGGTTCAAACAGGGTGCTGTTACTGAATTCTTAACAGCGGAAAAAGTTCTTCCAAATGAAATTCATGGATGAATACAAGCCATTTATGGTGATGATGTGTGCTGATGTGAGTACAGTAAGACACTGGGTAAGATGGTTAACCTGTGGTGAAGATCTGAAGTCTGCAGCGAGGAAATGGTTTCAAAAACAGAACCGATTATTTTTAAGAATGAATTTCAAAAACTAGTGCAGCATTTGCAGAAATACATTGAAGTGTTTGGTTATTTTGTAGAAAAATAATTATGCTGCTTTGAAAATAAATGATACAGGTATATTTCTTTTTTTATTTCATTAAAATATCTTTTCCTATTCATTTTTCTATTTAAGTAGAGGCAAAATTTATCAGCCTGCTCTTGTACAATATGATTATTTCCACAGGAAAACAACTAAAAGACTTTCAGAGAAATGGCAATTCTTTTCAATATTCCAAATGTTCATACCTATAAAAAGACGTTTCTTACACACAAGTGAATAGCAACTACCCAATCATATGCATTATATTTTCCCTTAGAGAGGAAGTTCATTCTAAAACACTATTCCTTTTAAATTCAGAAGCAATATTCTGGGTTTTTTTCAGTCAATATTTAGAAAGTATTTCTTAAGCTTTGTGAAGAAGAAACATCTCAGATGTTTCTTAAAATGCAGATTCCCAAGGCCCTGAACCATACATTTTTATATATATAATGATGCCCTGAAAGTAGTGACTACACTTTATAACTCACTTAGGCAGGGTTGCCTTGGCTAAAGCAAGTAGCCCCTCTGAAGATCTCAAACTAATCTTTAAAAATACTATAAAGCACTGATGTTTGAAAAGAGTCACTTCTATTTTCTTCTACCTCTTTCATGATTTTCATCAAGAAATGATCCTATGTTATGGTACAAAACAAATGCTCATTAAAGAGTTGAATTTCACTCACGTAAGTCATATGTATAGCTTGTAAAATTATTCTTCATTTGTTTAATGTAATTAAAGGATTAATAGTTCACAATATTTCACAAAGCACACCACTACTTTCAGATGCTCTAACACCTGAACAGTGTGAAAACCACTGCATTAAAAACTGAAAACCTGGCAGCAAATGCACTTTGTCATATCAAGTTTACAACATTGCATAAATAATGTATTAACATAAGAGGAACAATATACGAAGAAAATGAACTTATATCATTATAAAGCACTAGTTAGAAAGACACAATTTAATTGCTTTCCCTAAACTGTACTATTCTTGTTGGATGTAAAATGAACACAGCAAACTCTCCACATTGTGTTTTATGTCTATAACAGAAATACCCTTGTTCTTCCCAAAATAGCATAATGAAGCTAGCCATTTTCTTTTCCAATCCACCCTTTGGCCCCACTGCCTGCTTTTTCTAATTCCTTCTATTATATCAAATCTGTGAAATCATTTCCAAAGCATGATTTCCAGACTGGGAAACTCCAGATTTAAGGCTGAAGCAAATTCCTAATTCTTTTTCCCTTAAGTAAAAAGTTGCATAATGGACACATAACACTGCTACTTGCCTGTTCCATGCCATACCTGACTAAATGCTGAATTCCTTGTTTTAAACAAAAAAGTCATGCCATCCTACTTCTCATATACATAAGCTCGGACAATTAATTTTGCAAACTCATCCTAGAAAAAGTGCCACATGCGATATAACATAAACCCTTATTATTTGATATAGTCACCTGGTCAGAGAATAAACTGAAATTTACTATAATATATTAAAAACATATAACAAAAATTATAAATAAGATTTTAACTGAAACATACGCAACATCTTTATAAATATTCATTCATATTCAACAATGTAATTAATGAGTTAAAAAAAAAACAAAGTTTAACCCTACCAGACCTGAGGCCCTGAATCTAACTGTCCCCTATACCCGGGCTCCTGAGCATTAAAGAGAAAAAACCAACATGATATAGAAAAATGTTAGTTACATGCAAACAAGTGGTTAGAATAAGATGGAACTTGGAGTCATGTTTCTCACGTTAGAGGCAAAGTACCGAGAATTAGGTACCGCGGTCTAGCGGCAGGTTCGGAAAGTACCAAAAAATCGGTACGGCGGTCTGGTAGGGTTAAATGAACACTGGTGCTTTTGTTCTCCCAAAGAAAAGTTTCTCAGCCTCAGAGAAAGGTATCTCTGCCTCAAGAACAGTTACTTAAGATTAAGAGACTTGCCTATATCTGTAACTGCAAAACCTAGCACAGCCCTGAAAACACTGTTGACATTCACAAAAATGTGTGTTTACTCCATCCTATCAAAGGGATCCTATCAAGCAAGAGTTAATTAGCCTATTAGAGTCCTTCTAATAGCTTATAATAGTTTAATTATAACATATATGTGCATAAAAGTAAAAAGAAAATAATAACACTATTCTTTTTCAATTGGGTCAGACACCAACGTAAACCAACTGAAAAACAGAAAACATACATAGTATAGATTATCAGTTCAAGACGGCAAAACTGAGCTAATAAACTTAGCTAATGCCCACCCAATACTCTTAGCTAATGCCCACCAGGCATGTACAACCTGCAGCCCAGGATGGCTCTGAGAGTGGTTCAACACAAATTCAAAACATTATGAAATTTTTTTATGATCTTTGTTTTAGCTCATCAGTTATTGTTAGTGTTGGTGTATTTAATGTGTGGCCCAAGACAGTTCTTCCAACGTGGCCCAGGGCAGCCAAAAGGTTGGACACCACCGTTCTACACTAATATCCACTGAAACAACAAAAGAAATACGTAGGGGAAAAAACAACGGGGGGCAAGGAAGGGGGAATGTGTAGCCTGCTGAAAATCACAGAAGAGTGCCAAATGTATGTGGACCTAGGGAGCCTCCAAGAAAAAAGACTTGCAAAGCATCTGGCTGCAGCATTCATGTTGCAGAATGAAGATAATGTGCTAAGTTTAGAGACAAGAGGAGAAAAGAAAAGAGGCTGCTACTCTAGCTCCACAACCCATTGTCAGCATCTGAATTGTGAATTTTTGAATTTCAGCACTGAAAACAAACACTTTAGCAGCAAACCTCCCTGCTTCACAGCAATCTGACTATACCCTACCCCATTTCCCTGCAAACTACCGAACCAATGATCTAGCAAAGTAAAATTATTACAAATCTAAAATTCTCTCCCCTTTTATCTAGACCTAAAACATCAGAATAGGAACCCATATAAGATCAAGAGTCTATCTCAAACAATGATACTGAGCACACAGACACCATCCCATCATCACAATGACCTCCTAGACAGATACTTAGAAGACCCAGAAGCTAAAGGAGTGATTGTTCTAGCAACTGAAGCAAAAATTTTCCCCTGAAAAACTTACTGAGAGAGAAAACAAGTTTAAAACATCTAATGAATTCCCAACTGCAGATATCTCAACTATAGAAATCCTGAAAAAACTTAAGAGAATACCATATGTATGAAGAGAGAATAATCTGAACTCAGGAGAGACTGCTTTCAGTCATAAAACAACAGAGTATTTTTTTGAAGTATACAATAGGGACAATAAGTTGCAGACTGCGTGTGAAGAAAAACCATACAAGCTTGAAAATTTCTCACAGAATTCATATAAAGATAAAGGGGTTACTGTGAGAGTTCAGCTTCCAGGAATGACAAAGTACTTCAGACCAACTCTTCCAATGACAGGAACTGAAAAAAACTAGACAAAGTACAAAATATCTGTGTGAGGACAATTGAAGTGATAAGGGACCAAGGCTCAGAAAATAAGAAAACACAAAGAAATAAATCTGGTAGTTGGAGCTGCTTCTCGCCTAAAGGTATCTGCAGATTCTAAAAGCCACTACTGCTGAGGAGGCTAAGAAGTTGAGCATGGCTTTTGACAGTCTCAAGCTCCGAAGGGACAAAAATTGGGAGTGAGGGCCTACCAAGGAGGAGAGTAAACCTCTTAAACTATGGATTAGAACCTCAACAGGTTATATCCAAGAAGTAAAGGTAAACCCAAACTATTTCAACTCATAGGATCTGAAGCCCAATTTTAAATCACCTCAATCCCTGAATAATTATAAGGAATCTAACATTGTTAGTGCCTCTAGAATAACCACATACCAGAAGAGAAGCAAAGGTAAATCCTTTCTGAAGGAAGATAGTATTGATTCAGGTTATCTCCGTAATTTTTCATACACAATATCTGGTATCCAATCGCAAATAAATTAGCACATAAAAAGATAAGACAACCCCAAAAAACCCGCAAGATGGAATGGGTTAAAAGAATAAAGATATAAGATGCAGAATTTCAGCAGAGACCTAGAAATTATAAAATAAAACAACTGAAAAATACAGTAAATGAACTTAAGATTCAATAAGTGAAATACTGCCTGGTAACAATGTAGAAAGTCACAGGAGACTATTGCTTACCCTATCAACCAAAAGAGGCCAGATAAATCACAAACACTACAGTTTTTCTGAACCTATCAGAGTGATGAGGATCAAAGAAATCTAAGTGAAAGAAACTCCATTGGGAAAGAAGAAATATTTGAAAGGATAATGGTCAAGAACTTTCCAAATTGATGAAAGTAATCATCCTACAGATACAAGAAACTCAAAATCAGGATAAATACAAAAAGATGCACAGTGAGTCAGATTTCTGAAAAAGATAAAAAACAAATCTGAAAAGTGGCCAGTGGGGGAAGGAAGGAGAAAAGCACATCTCACAAAAGGGTGAAAATAAGATTTATGACTGACTTCTCTTCAGAAATGATGGAGTTCAGTGGACAATGAAATGACATACTTACAGGGCTTAAGGGAAAAAACTGTATACCTAGAATTCTACATTCAACCAAAAAATAGTCAAAATTGAAGGTGGAATAAAGATGTCTTCAGACAGAAAAAAGTTGAGTGAATTCATCTCCAGCAAACCTAACTAAATATTACAGGATATTCTCAAGGCAAAAGGAAATAATCCTAGATAAAAGATCAGAGATGCAGAAAGAAATGAAGAGCAACCGAGAGAGTAAATACATGGGTAAATCTACATGAATAATGACTTGTAAAATAATGTCTTGTGAATCTCAAACATAAAGAGAACTAAAATACATAACAATAAAATAAAAATTGAAAAGGAAGGACAAATGGAATTAAAGAGTTCTAAAGGTCTTGTAGTGTCCAATAAATGGTAAAAGTAGTTAAGTCAATTATGCATTTAGGAACCACTAAATGAATAGTAAAAGAATATACAAGGGCTGTCCAGAAAAAATCCAGTTATAAATGCCTCTATTTTTGGTATTACATGGCTGGATACTTTCCAAACAGCCCTCATATAACTGATAAGCTAAAGGAAGGGAAAAACTACACAACTGACAATAATCAAAAGAAGGCAAGAAAACATAGAACAGGCAAACAGAAATAAATAATAAAATGAAAGATTTAAAGTCACATACATAGCAGCCATA
>PVJL010004004.1:15177-110425 GCA_004026885.1 Lyroderma lyra
GAATAACAAGTGCTGGAGAGGATGTGGAGAAAAAGGAACTCTGGTACACTGCTGGTGGGAGTGCAAACTGGTACAACCACTGTGGAAGGCAGTGTGGAGGTTCCTCAGAAAATTGGGAATGGAGTTACCATTTGACCCAGCAATCCCCCTTCTGGGGATCTACCCAAAAGACTTGAAAACCTTTGTCCGCAAAGACTTACGTACCCCAATGTTCATGGCAGCGCTGTTCACAGTGGCCAAAACATGGAAACAACCAAAGTGCCCTGCAACAGATGACTGGATAAAGAAGCTGTGGTACATATACACAATGGAATATTATTCAGCTTCTTATGAATATTATTCATAAGAAAAGATGAAATATTGCCATTTGCAACAAAATGGATGGACCTGGAGATCATCATGCTTAGTGAAATAAGCCAGACAGAAAAAAACAAAGAACTGTATGACTTCACTCATACGCAGAATATAAAACTGGAAAGCAAAGAAAAAAGAAATGAACAAACAAATAACCCATGGACACAATCAATAGTTTAATGTTTATTTGGAGACGAGTAGGATAGGGAGGGGAGAAAGGGGATGGGGTGGGAGAGGAGGGGGAAGCTAAATATAAGGTGATGGAAAGAGAAGTCACATTAGGTGGTGAACTTATTATACAACAAGTTGACAATGCACTGTAGAACTGTATGCCTGAAACCTATGTAATCCTTGCTAACAGATGTCAACCCAATAAGTCTAACAATAAAAATGAATTTAAAAAAAAAAAAAGAGACAAAAAAACATTAAGTGTAAATAGACTGAATGCTTTAGGAAAGACAAAAATTTTCAGACTAAATAAAAAAGAATATCTAACAATATGCTAGATATGCAACATACATGAAAGTCTACAAAATGGCTGAACAAAAAGGGATGGAAATGCTTAAACCCTAACCACAGACAGCTGAAATTGCTACATTAATATCAGAAAAAGTAGATTTTAAGGTGAATAATATCACTAGAGATAATGATAAAAGGGTCCATTCAACAGAAAGAGAAAATTATCAATCTTTATGCATCTAATAAAATAGTCTCAAAATATATGAAGCAAAAATTGCCACCCACAGAAAAGGGAGAAATTAAGAGTCATGGAGGGAAAAGACAAGAGAGCAAACATACTTATCTCCGGAATTCCATAAAAAGTATAGGTAGCAAAGTAATAAAAGAAGAAAAATTTCCTATACTAAATTAGATGAGTATGTTCAGAGCTAAAAGACTCACTAAATAAAGAAGTCACATCATACACACATTTTAAGTTAAAAGAATTCAACTATATATGACAGTATGAAATAATTTAATAGGACAAACCATTCCACCTGCCATTTAGTATGTACATGCAATGTGAGCTAGGAGCTTGTTCTCCCAGCTGAGGACAGCTCCAGTGTGCCTCTCTTAATATAAGCACCTCAGCACAGTACAAGTCTACAGGTTTAAAAAGATGTTTTTGAGCAATATAAATTCAAGCTTTCCTGTTCATTTGATAGTCGACAAAATAAATAATTTATTCTAACACTAAGAAGAAAAACTATTAATATGTCCAACTTACTGAGAGATGAAGTATCAGCTTCCCAGGTGGGGCTTTCCTAGAGTATGTTAAAGGGGAATATGTAGTTTTCACATATTTGTTGAATTTAAATCTAATGCCTAACCAAAATGCAACAGTACTGTATCAGGTTTAAAAAAAAAAAATCAATGAATAAACTCCTAACTACTCAAATCCTGGTAAAATTTCTTAGTCTCAAAGTTCAGACACAAAAAAATTCTACAAAGATATAGATTAAAAAACAAACAAGATCAGGGTACCTAGTAAACATTAACATTATGTACGACATTAAATGGAGGGAGGGGGAGAACTGTCCAGTGAATTCTGAAAGAAAAAGACTATGACAGAGGAATTTTATATCAAGGTCAAACTATTATGAATATTCGGAGGCAAATTTTAAAACTTAATTGTGAGCAAAGTGGAACTAACTACCAAGTTAGAACCACAATGTTATGTCATATTTCTTACCCACAAATTTTAATGACTAACCAATAAGACTGATTCTGAAACTGCAAAATCTCTACTTACCTATGGTTACTCTAAAGAAGGAAGTTCACTCTTCCACAAAGCTTCCACTTATTATTTTAAAAACAAAGATTTCTTTATAAAGTTGCAAAAATTAACTCCTCAGAACTTCCCAATATC
Source organism: Lyroderma lyra (assembly GCA_004026885.1). Taxonomy (NCBI): domain Eukaryota; kingdom Metazoa; phylum Chordata; class Mammalia; order Chiroptera; family Megadermatidae; genus Lyroderma; species Lyroderma lyra. The sequence continues at coordinate 17,399 of PVJL010004004.1, forward strand.
ACTATCCTGAAGCTTACTTCTGTGTCTCTGAATAAACTTCAGAAAAATCATTATTTCATGAAGGATATCCACAACACCTAACAGGAAATAAATGAAATCTTAAGAAGCAAATATATAATGATAAGGTTAACTTTCAGGCATTAAAAATTGGAACAAGCCATATCTTCAGCTTCTTTTCTAGCATCACAATCTTTAAAAAAGATTATCTGGCCTATGATTTCATCATCTAAAAATCACCTCTCCATTTCAAAACATATGATAAACTTCAGAATAAAAAACTGAACCATGCTCTTCCCTTTACTCTCTTTGCCAAAAAATCACCCTTGTCCATCTAAAATGCCTTCTCATGCCTTCAAAACCAGCTCAATTTCTACCACTTCTAAGAAACCTAACTAAATATCCAAACTAAACAAATTCTTATCCTTCTCAACATAAGCTCACTCATTTAACAATCTAATTATAAACAGCCATCAGATAAAAATATGAACCAAATTATATAAGCATTACCTAATTTTCATGTATTTTTAGGAGCTTCTCCACCTAGTTTATAATAGTAATTAAAAACAACAACAATTTATATTTAATGAGTGATTAAAATAAACTAGGCTCTGTTCTAAGCATGAACAATATTACCTCACTCATTGTTTACTTTAGCCCAGCAGGGTGGTAAATTATATATGTTATTTAAAGTAAAGAATTGTTCAGAATTGTCTTTGTACACTTCCCCTCTCCCTGCCTACAGTTCTGACTCACGGTTACACCATGTGTATAGGGTTAAGGGAAAAGAACCCAACAGTACTTTAGCACTATGCCACTTAATTCATTCAGCTGCTTCTAAATAAGATATCCGCAGGCAAAATGAACTTTTATCAGTATCTGATTCTAATACTTCTCTATCTTCTTCTGTAGACAGAGTATTTCCTTCCTTTGAACACCCAAGTATGTGTGTATGTTCAAGTCTTTGTCCTAGGTTTTCTTTTTCCTTCCTCAGAATATGATCTAGACTTGTGGCTTTTACTATCATCTCTATCAGATAATTCCTGAAACTACATTTCTAGCCAAAGGTCTAAAAAGACCTCTTATCTAAGCCCTAATTCTGTAATACCTTTACAGAGATGTACTGCTGGCTCAAGTTATCCAAAATGAAAATTATATCCTGCCCCCCCAACTTGTCTCTCCGGCTGTATTTTTCACTTGATCTCAGCCAAAAGGCCGAGAAGCGATCTCCTGCTGTACTCTTAATCCATTTTCCTGCTGTATTCTTAATCCATTTTCCATTTTAAACCACCTCAGTATCTTTAGCCAAACTATTATAGCATTAAAGTATCTGATTAATAAAACTTACTCTAAACCAAAACTGCTTATCCTGTTTTAGGACATAATAACATGTCTCAATTCCTATTTTTCATTCAAATCAATGAGTAAAATATTTAACTTTTTTTCTTCAAAATAGAACAGTTTGAAAGGTTATGAATCCATACCAAGTGAACTTTAAGCAGTGGTTAGCAAAAGTCAAATAAGCAGACTGACTCGATTACTTAGTTAGCTTCTCATTAAGTTAAAAACTAAGCTACCCACATACCAAAAAGCAAAAAAAAAAAAAAAAAAAAAAAAAAAAAAAAACTTAAAAAAAAAAAAAAAAAAAAAAAAAAAAAAAAAAAAAAAAAAAAAAAAAAAAAAAAAATTGTCAACTGACTTCTCAACAGAAATTTAAAAAAAAACAAAACACAAAAATCTAGCAGCCATGAAAGTCCTGGTAGTTATAAAGTTTTAGATTGTTCCTACTCTTACTTAAGTATTGGTTATATTAATGAGCCATTAATTGAAGAAAATATATAGCAAAAAGTAACATAATACACAAATAGACAATTCTCAGAAATAATATAACACATCAATAAAAATATGCAAAGATATTTAATGACATTAATAATTTTAAAATATAAAATTTAAAGATACTTTTTTCATCTATCAAACTGGCAAAGACTCTGAAGTCTGAAAATAACTAGTATGTTGGCAAGGGTGTGGGGAAACAGATACTCTCACCTGCTGTTGACAGCAGAGTAAATAAATCAGTTTCTTGAAGAACAATTTGGAAACAACTATCAAAACTTTTAATACACATACTCCCCCATGTGCAAACTTACTTTACAGTATATTTGAACATGCTCACAAAAACACTTGTAAAAGTGGGTTATTTGCATGTGTTTGCAATTAAAAATTGCATAAGCATCAAAAGGTAACTGGTTAAATAAATTACGATATACTATAAAATACCAGATGGTTATCAAAACAGCTGTGAGAAATTTAAATGTACTCACATGGAAAGGTGTTTTAAAACAAGGTGGAAAACAGTATGCACAGCACAACCCAACTTGTTAGTTGTGTTATATGTGTATTATTACATGTTGTAAATATTTAATTGTATATACAAGACAAAGTCCATAGCTGTTAAAAGTTATCTCTAGGGAGAGGATTGGAGTGTATGATATCACTTTTTATTTTACATATTGTTTGAAATTTTATAATGCTTTTAATTTTTTTAAGAAGTCAAACCAACAATTAACTTTACCCCAAAATTAAAAATTAATCTATACATCAGGGTTAGAGATGCTGCTAATATCGGTAATTCCATGGATAGAGGTTCCAGCAGAGAAGGAACCCCACCTCACTTCCCCTCCTATTCACATTTCCTTTTCTCCCACCTCAGGTGTCAACCTGGACCCAAACTAATGTGAGGTTAGACTCCAGAGATTACTGAGGGAAGTTATTTCCCAGAAAAAAACAAAAACAAAAACAAAACAAAATAGCAACTCTATTATAGTATGAGGGAAAATTTTAATTACTTTGCTGCACAGGTTTTGAAAACCATTTGTCTTAATTCCCTAGTCGTCTTTTATTCTGGAGGTGAGGGTACATACTGGTTGAGTTCTATGTAGGTGAGATACTATTAACAAAGGGGTTATTGCCATAAGAAGTATACAAAGAACCCCTTGGCTATGTAACACTACGTAAATTTAAAACAAATAACCCCACCACAGCCTTCAAAATCTTCAAGAATTAACCAAAAGATCCTCAAATTTTAAATGTTACACCAAAAGTTATGTTATGAATAAAAAGTGATAAAAATTGTTATTCTATATGAATCTCAGTAATTTTTTTCACTCACTCTACAGCTGAAAAATAAATATTCTGTATTCAGGTGCCATGTACCATATTTTGCTGTGTGTATGCACTCCTGTGTATAATGCACATCCACATTTTTCACCCAAACTTTTAGGGGAAAAAAATCTTTCATTTTAATTTTTAATTCAAACTTTTATTTGATTATATTTAAGTACTTTTTTGTATTATAAAGAATTTTAGCATTTATTAATATATTACGCTACAAGAAATTTTATGTAACAAATAATTATAAAACATGTATTTCTAGAGTTACACTTTTAACTCATAAGCATAAACAGAAGAATTAAAAACATTTATATAGATACAGAATTAGAACTACCCATGTATAATACATACTCTTATTTTTCCCTCGCAAATTTGGGCAAAAAAGTGCACGTTATATATAGCAAAATACAGTAGCATCATTTTAAAAATTCACTCTGCTCAGGACTCCTCAGTAAGCTTTACTGGTTGTTACTGACCAATAAATACTGAAAACCAGTACATTTCCCAGAGACACAAAAGGAGCTGCACCCCAGAAAGCCCCACAACTAGCATCGCCATGCAGTTAAACATTCCAGAAATCATTTCACTAAGAGAAAAAGATAAATAACTCTGAGAATTCTAGTCTACTGACTTGGTAAAACTAATTAAGGACTACTCTAAAGATACAGAACCAAAATTATGAGAGAAAGCAGCACTATTTCTTGATTAACAGTAATAGAACGATTCCTGAGTTTGTTTTACCACCTATATCATTATGACACTTTGTCCCTCTAAATCAAGTTATCTATCATCTACGGATATGTCTTATCGCTATTAGATCTATCCACCTTAGTATCTCCATACTCCATAGCTTTGTACCTATCTAGCCCTCAAAGATAACATTTTTGCCACCAGCCAAAATTACCTAAATTTTTAGTTTTGCTTATAGAACAACTGTCCAATTGACCAGAAAATTAAAATTTTAGAATCCTCATTATAAAACAACTTTAAGAAGGTTATTTCTCGTGGTTCTTTTTCAGAGGAAAAGTAAAAACAATCTGAATTTCAAACTGTCCAACAGCTAACTCATTAACCAAAAGAATCCAAGTACCAACTTCAGGAAACTAAAACCTATATAACCACTACTTCTCTCTTTTCTTTACAAAAAGGAAGTCAAAGAGTAATCAAAACCTACTCATTTCAGCCAGATCTGAAACCTGGTCAGTTTACTTTACTTTCCTTACAAGCCTAAGAATAAGTTACTAATATTTCAAGTAATACTGCAATTTAAAATATCTCACAATTGCTTAACACTGAACCTTTACTTCTTGAAATCAGCACTAGTTATTTTAACATATATAAAAGAAAATTATAAACAATCATTTACAAGTAACCTAAAAGATTTTCCCAATCATATCTGACTTTCCATCAGATAAAAAGATGAACAATAACTTGAACTTTAAAGCATGACAAAAGGTAATTCTTGCATCTAAGAACAGAAAAACTGAATAGAGGTCATTTAGCGGAGCTAAATCGACTACTCAATTTTATAGACTTCAGAGTTACAGAAACTCAGAGGTATAAGGGACTTTTGAGATTACCTATTAATTAGGTAATTAGTTAACCCCATCAGTAACAAAGAGGAAACAGAAAAACTATGGGACCTGCATTTGAAATAATGGCCTTATGTTCTCAGAGTCCACAATTAAAGGTGAAAATATCTTGAAAAAGTTGTAAAAGTACTAGTCAATGGTACTACTCTTAATATCACTACTCTTCTACAGTAAGTGGACTCCCACATACACACAAAAGTTATCTTTTCACTAATAATCCCATACGTGGGAATCCAAACTACAGAAAGGAAAGACTACATGCAGGAAGATGTTCGTGACATTATTACAGCAAAATACTGAAAACAACTTCAACACCCACAACAGAAGAGTAAATCCTTAGCAGCAGTACGGAGTGTAATAAATAAGCATAGGCTGTGGACCTGGAAAGAAATGGATTACAACGCCAACTCTGCCAGTGAGACCTGTGGGAAATCATTTAATATTCAAGACTCAAATTACCTCATCTGTAGAATGGGGGGATATTACTATCTTCCTCATTGGGTTGCATAAAGGATTCAATATATGTTAAAGAGCTTGGCACCACTCCTAGAGCTTAGTGAATGTTCAATAAATATTACTTCATTGGCCAACTATTAATATTTATTCACTGGAATATTATACAGACATTTAAAATAATGGTGATAGTAAAATCTATATATACTTGCATGGAAAGATCTCCAATACATTCTTAAGTAAAAAAAAGCAAGTTAAAAAACAGTAAGTAGTACAATCCTGCTTATGTGTAAAAAAATAAAAACTATACACACATAGGTAAATGCAGAGGGAAAAGCATTAAAAATGGTTATTTATGGGAAAAAAAGAAATTTGTTGGTAGAAGTGATAAAACTTTTTACTTCATGTATTTCTATATTGTTTTACTTTTTAAAACTTTACAAGGGCTGTCCAGAAAAAATCCAGCCATAAATGCCTCTATTTTTCATATGACCTGGCTGGATACTTTCCAGACAGCCCTTGTATATTTAAATATTTTAAAATAAATTTTTAAAAGTAAAATGATTTGAAAATAACGTTGCAACAAAGAAAAATGACATAATGTATATATAAAGTTGTGCATACACCATGATTACAATGTAAAATTGATGGGCCACACTGATAGTGACTGGAAAGAAATACACCAGTATTATATACCAGTGAGTCTAAATAAAATTTTTTGTCTCTATTTCCAAAAATTTGGGCAAAAATACTCTTCTCATTCTAAATGAATGAAAAATTTGGGTTATATTTTAGTATCATCATTCACTGGCTTGTGTTCTATGACAAAGTCAATTTTTTAAAATCACAAACAAGACTTTTCCTCATTTCATTTAGGTCTCTGATTAATATGATCTTAACCTATAGTCCAAGCTTGTCCAACGTGCAGACTGCATGCAGCCCAGGACAGCTTTGAAAGTAGCCCAACACAAATTCGTTAAACTTTCTTAAAACATTATGAGTTTTTTTGTGATTTTTTTTTTTTTTTTTTTTTTTTTTTTTTTTTTTTTTTTTTTTTTTTTTTTTTTTTTTTTTTTTTTTTTTTTTTTTTTTTTTTTTTGCTCATAGTTATTGTTAGTCTATATGTGGCCCAAGGCAATTCTTCTTCCAATGTGGTCCAGGGAAGCCAAAAGGTTAGATCTCATTTCCCGTGACTGTTCTAGTATTGATGGAATTTTATCTAGAAGCCAAAACACCTACCAATGGCATGGTAAATACTTCCCAACCACACAGAAGTCAGTAATAAAGGGTTTTAGGAATAAAAACTATTAAATAGCTAAACAGAGTCTCCACGTAATGAGATCAATGTTACCCCAATATTTTTATTAGCACAGAGAACACTCATAAAGAAGAAACCAACAATGATCAATTAAGCCAAAAGAAAAATATATATATACTTTCAAAAAAATTAATAGAATCATATTTTTAAGTACATAAAGAAATGTTGAAACCATTCTACACAGATACTATAGATTATAAACAATTTTACATTTTATTCTTCTGACAATTCAGGTAAGCAAGACAATTATTCTTGCATGCCTACTGATACTACTATGTGGGAAGGTGTAGAATCCTAAGTTACAGCCCAAGTCCTCTGCTTCTATATCACAAGTCTTTTTTCATTATCCCACATCACATTATTAATTTTCATACAGCTTACTAAGAGCAATCACATTTCTTATGTCCTCTGAGCATTGATCCTGGAAATCTATTAACTCTCTTGAGTCTCATCCTGTCAGGCAGGCAGAGTTGGGCTTCAGTCTCTGTTTATAGACACCTTAGCAAGAACACTGATTTCTCCAAAGATGAAATAAACAGTAAAATTGCAGCATATCCTGAGTAGGATAACCAAACTCAAATGGGTCAGAAAACTAAGTAATGTGAAGAGTGGCTGAAGGAATTAAGGATCATTAATTTGGAAAGGTGAGGAGAGTGATACACACTCATCAGACACATAAAGGGCCACCAAATAAAGGAATCAGATGTGCTGTATGGCCCAAGCAGTTAAAAAACAAAGGTGATTCAACAATAGTTCAACAAACATTAACTGGTTATGTTTATGCTCCACCAGGCATACAAAGGTGAGTAAGAGATGCCCCAATCCTCACCAAGTTCAGAATAGTAGAGGAGTCAAAAAATAAGATGAAAAGTACTTGGAAAGCTATAGGAACACAGAGAATGATGACTCTCTCTTTGCGGGAGGGGGTTAGTAGAGAAAAATTCACTGAATAGATGAGTAGGAGTTTCAGAGGTGGACAAGGTGGGAAGTGGCATTCATGAGAAGAGGAGCGTGCGCAAAGGCAATGGAGACACGAAGCTCTGCAGTTAATCTAGAGTGCTGGAACACCAAGCACATATTAGAGGTGCTTAGAGGTGATGCTTTAAATTAGGGATGAGGGAGGCCAGTAGCAAAGAAGGCAAAGGGCTTCACAATCTCCATATCAAAAAGTTTAGACTCTTAACACTCAAGCTATGGTACACTAATAAGAGATTGTAAGTAGGACTGGCATGCACAGAAAAATATATAAGAAAGCTCATTCCAGCAGGAGGGTAGACTTCTAGAGGATAACAGTGGAGATAAAGAGATTAATTACAGAGCCAGTATTGTTAGCCTAGGTGGGGATGATGATGAAAAGATTCAGAGTCAAGAAATTTCTAGGAGGTAAAAATCAAATGCAACTATTGGCTACAGTATTGAGAAAAAGGGGAGAGTCCAGGGTGACCTCTGGATCTCAATGTGGTAGATGGTGAACACTGATGTCTGACACAAGGAAGACAAGTATATACAATCATTCAAACAATGTGAGCGCCCTGGGCCAGGAACTGGTTTGTTAAAATATGGAGAAAGGAGATAGGAAAGCAGCAAAGAAGAGGAGCGACGATGAACTTGTGTAACGTAAGGTAGGCCTATTCAGTGACGCTACTGAGTGCAGGGGAAGAACAATGAACTAGGAGAGTCATTAGCTCACAGCAAATGAAGACAAGTACAGTACACAATGAGATCAACTTTAGATACCAAAATTTAATGAGGGGGTGAAAGAAAAATCTGTAAAACAAATGAAGAACTGATCAGGGAAGAGATGAATCAGGAGATACAGTGAGGCTAAAAAAGGTAAGAGAAAAAGTTCAAGAAGGGTACATAGGGTGAAAATTAAAGTGAAAAGTACTGCATAAAGCAAAGTTTACTAACAAATTATTCAAAACAGGAATAGACTACCTTGTGGGTAATGAACCATATCAAGTAAATGATTAAGGTAGACAGGTGGTCTATATGCAGGATGTAGACAAGAGAATTCCTACCTTAAATAAGAAGTGTAGCTACTTGACCTCTGAAGTCCCGGCTAGCCTCAACGCCCTTATGACATTTTGTCAAATACTCTTTTGCAATCTGACCAATGAATGAATGGGCTATTTGGTTATTCTAATAAAAGTTAAAGAAAAACAATTTCTCCATTATTTCATGGAACTCATAAGCAACCAATACCAGATTAAAACCTTTCACTCACTCTGCTCTTGGGGCACAAAATGTTGCTGGAGAAAAGTGTGGAAATGGCTGATCTAGGAGATGATTCCTTCAAATTCAAACTGATTTTAAATGAACTCTCAACACTGTCTTTCTAACTTTTTCCATTCCTGCAACCCAATTCCACCTCATTTCCATTCCTGAACACCTGCACTTTGATTAGAGAACACCTCATAGCATGCATGGGCTGCTCTGTCATGTTCTTCCCTAGGTCCCCAAGTATCTTTTCAGTCATCTGCCCTTCCTTCCTTCCTTCCTAAAAACCAGATTGTGTGCCTAATCATTTTCAACCCTCCACTCCTGCTGACCATTTTGTCACCAGTCCTTTCCTCTTTTTCCTCTACCTCCTCATGTCTGTCTATACATCTACTCTAAAGTTGAAAAAACACTCCATTTACTCTATTGTCCCACACCCTATTTTTTCCTTTTACTACCAAATATCTCATTCTCCTACCACCTATTCATTGTAATCCCCTAACAGATAGGTTTCTGAGTCTACCACTCTAAAAAAAAAAAAAAAATCAGAATCACTGACAAATGACATCTGATGTACTGACAGCTTATTCCAGGTGCCTAATTCAGTTCTCAATTCCCCACATTTCTCTGCAACTTAGTAGAGAACTGACCAACCACCTCCTTACTACAGGTACTCCTTTAGATTCTGTAATGAAACAGGATGGTTTGCGGAAAGCACTCTGACCCAGAATCAGAAGATCTGTGTTCTAGACCTAACTATACCATTTAATTAGCTGTGAGCCTCTCCACCTCCACTCCTACTCACTCCTCAGATCTCACTTCTGAGACACCCTGACACACAGACAAGGTTAAGTCCCTACAGTAAAACTTTCTCAAAACCTATTCTTCTCCTTTGCAGTGCTTATCACACCTACGTAATCACATAATTAGCAGCTGAATGGCTGTCTTTCCTACCCACACACCAGACTGTAAACTACACGAAGGTGGAGAGCATATTTTCAAAATGGTTTGCATCAACACACAATAGAAGCCTATCAACTGAATTAATGTGAAATAGATGTTGAGACCACTTCCTAAGAGATTGCTTATTATTTTTATTAACCTAAGTATTAATAATAAAATTACTAGCACTTTATTTACTGACAAAACTTTTAACAGAAACTCCAATTACCTAAAATATACATAATATGAACTACATATAAAATTTCACATACAAAATTAAATAAGAAAGGACTTGTCTTCCAAGACAGTGCCATTTTTTTTGCCCGTCCACAATAACAGAAAGGAAAGTTACCCACATTTCAGGACCAAAGTGTGTATTCTAAACCATTTTCAGGCTGAATATGCAAGTGAGTTTGATACTAAAACATGATTGTTTACACAGCTGTTTAGATAATATGTATTGGTACTTTAGGTTTAAAGCTCTTAACGTAGGCAAAAAAATAAAAGCCAGGAGCTATAATATACTCTCCAAGAAAATCAAAAGAAAGTTAAAAGCCAAGTTTATTGCAGTGTGATTTTAAATATTTCATATAAATCAGAGAAAGCAAGTAATAGTTGAGTGAGTAGAAGCTGCCAATGTGCCTATCAGATGACTTGAAAATACAAAATTTCAGATCTCAAGAAAGTAGGTGAAAGATTTGTCAGGTTTATTGACACACTCACCACCTTAGTCAAACAATTTAAACAGATTACATGCTAATTTGCCCTTCAACTGCTGAGTGTGTCCTGTCACACACCGTATGTTCCTTACAGGCAAGTTTGACGTTTTGTTAGTTGGTCCCTTAAATAAAGAGAAATGCAAGCAATTTTAATAATCGGTGATATTTTTAAAATCCTGAAAATGACTTTTGAGGCTAAACAAATTTACATATTATTGTCACTTGAAAACGTGTAAGTACTTAAAATTCGATCCTTAGACAGTTCCCTGGGTTAAGAGTAGTTAACAGGCTGTAAATACAGTTATAATCCCCAGGAAAGAACCATTTCATAACGGAAACACTAACAAATATATAATCACTTGGAGCCGTTCTCCGAGGCGCCCTCATCGTTAAGTCAACACCACTGGCTGTGAGGGAACAATCGTGCGCCTTTGACACTCTGCCTTCCGCAGCCCTGGGGCTACAATCCCCACACGAGGAATCTCTGGAGTTCAGCCAGAGCTTCCTTGGGACTTCAGTTGGGAAATCCCTGGCCAGGGAAGGCGGAGTTCAAGCCCCCATCTCCCTTCCTTTTCTGAAAATTAATGAATCGGCCGTACGATTGTTTATTTAATGAGGTGTGTAGTGGCCTCTACTGGTGCTTGTGCGAGCACAAGAATGTCCCACTCTTACAAGTGGGATGAGCCTGGGGGGAGGGGAGGGAGGCGAAGGAGGCAAGGGGTGAACCTGCCTGCGGGTACAAAGCGCAGAACTAGACCCGGGAGACCCCGACGCGCCCCCGCGGCCGCCCCTCCCCCGTCGGCGCCCCCGCTCGCCTACTTCACTCTCCACCCTGCCCGACCCCCTTTCTCTTCCGCAAGCTAGGACCAGGCAGCAAAGTTCCTGCACGTTTCCTCTCCAATCCTAAACAAAAACACCACAACCGCAGTCGGTGCCGGTGCTGCGCCCCCGCCCCCACCGCGCCTACCGGGCCCGCAACCCACGGCCGCCGCTTACCTGGGGACTGCGGCGGGAAGCCGCTCCTGGCGGCCGCGGCTCTCGGCGCTCGGCGCCCGAGCAGCAGCAGGCAGCAGATCCAGAAGGAGGAGGTGCTGAGGAGTCGCCGAGCTCCCCGATCCGCCGCCATCTCTTGCCCGCGAGCGGCGGCGGCGGTAGCGCCGCGGAGCCGTCGCCTCCTTCCCTCCTACGCGCCTCAGCCGGTCCCTCGCTGCAGGCTCGGCTCCGGCGGCTGCCGCCGCTGCTCCGGCCCGGCCCGGCCCGCGCGGCCCCTCTCGCGGGAGGGGAGACTCGGGGGCGCCTCCCTCCTGCAGAGGAGCAGAGAGGGAGGAGAGCAAAGAGGGGGATCAGTACATTCCGGGGCGGGGGGTTGGGTGGGTCGTTCTCCAGGTTCCAGGCGCCGCCACCCGCCGCCGACTCGGGCTCCACACACCAGCGCGAGGGGGGCGGAGACCGCGGGGGTGGGGGGCGGGGGCCCGGGGCGCGCATCCCCCGCGCACGCGCGCCTCCCTCACCCGCACCCTGAAGACTCCAGCGCGGCCCGCCCCCGCTCCAATCCCGGCGGCCGCCTGGCGGGCCGCGGCGGCGGGCCCGCTCCCCTCCCCCTTCTCCCCGGAGCCGCGGACAGGCGCGGGGCGCGCGCCGGGAGCTGCTGCTGGCGTCAGGGAAACCCCGGAGAAGCGGATCCTCCTCCTCTTCCTCCCTGCATCTGCCCGTTCGGCGCAGCCTCTCGGCCCCGGGGAGAAATCCACCCCCTCCCGCTCACCTCTCGGACGCCTCCGGTTGCAGAGACCTGAGGGCGAGAGGCGCTCCGAGCCTGGGCTTGTCCGCAAGGCCGGAGCGGACGCGCACCTCTCCGCAGCCCGGGCCCAGGGCCTCTATATAGGGCCTCAGAGGAAACCGAATGGCCTCCGGGAGGAAACCTGGGTGCGCGAGGGTCGGCGAGGGGATTAATGTGCTTGCCAAAAACAATAGAGATCCCGCCCGGTTCTGGCTGGGACCTGGCGCGGCTCCCGTGGGAAGGGGCCGTCGCGCCTCCGCTGACCTCCCGCTTCCCGGCGGGGCCGCCCTCCCCGCGCGCTTCCCCCGGACAGTGCCGGGGCCCGCCCGGACCTCGGGGCCCGCGTCCCACCCGTGTCACTCGGCTCCGGTCCAGGGAAGCAGCGCAGACAAAGGTGTCCCGTGTCCACTCCGCCAGCTCTTGCGGGGACCCGGGGCGAGCCTGACTGTAATTGAAACCTTTTACTTCTACCTTTGCCGGGCACTTCTCATTTTCGTACCTGGATATCACAGTCTTTCGCCGGAAAATCGGGAGCAACCACTTGACAATCATGAGGCAGCACCCAAGCTACCCAAAGTTAGGAGAAAACAGCTTGTAATTAGTTACAGTGCAGATAAGAATACCGATCATTTCATAAGCTGCACCCATGGAAAATAATTTACGAAAATTTCTTTGTGTGGTTATGCACTTGGAGAAATCATGTTTTGATTGTTAATATTGAGTTAGCTTTTTATTCATTGTATAGTCAATGACCAAAATGTGAAGCTTCCCTTAAGAAGATGACTATTTCTCTTACTTCCACATCCCTCTGTGCCTTCTCGTATTTTCTTGAGATACTTTATTCTTAAGTGCCAAAATACACAACATAAGGCTTGCCTTAATATTGGGAGGGAAAAGCTCAGAATCCCCATCAAACCTCTTAAATCATCAAAAACGGTAGAATCAGGAATCCTCTTCCCAGTTCTTTGAAACAATTGACTCTTAAAAGGGCAAACACAATGCTTGTTTTCCACTAAGGAAACAATTAAGTATCTTTGTTTTGGTTAGAGTTGTTAACCAGCAAAAATATTTCCTAAATACCCCTGATTGACCTGTTAAATTAGAAATAGATTACCTCCCAATTACTTCACAAGTATTTGCTTAATTAACCTTTAATAATCACATCATTATTTAGTTTTCTAAGGTAATTACTGAGAAAAGCTCTTTGGAAACTATTAATTGCCTTGCAAATGTTAATATTCGGATATCTTTTCTAAGTCTGGAAAATTCATTATATTAAAACTATAAAATACACAATATGACTTCTAAAATGAAGCTTACTTTTATCTCCAAGTTTGAAAAAATATGTATCATAGTTAATAAGATAATCGAATTGATTTTCATGTATGACTTCTGTGAACTGTCTCATTAACTTATCGGCCCACTGTGCTTATCAGGGTTAAATCAAAAGTTTATAAAGCACTTTCTGTACAACAGGCTGACTAAATCACATATTTCTGACTCGTGATTAAATCACAATTTTAATCAAACCCACTATAGTAAACCACTAATAGATGGAGCCCAAAAATAAAGATCACAGATTTTATATCATTTCAGGGTAAGATAGCAAAATAACCCAGATACAGAGTTGAATTCAGATCCCTCACCTTGTTTCAATGGAACTGACATTGTGGACATTTCCTTTGAAAATCATCATTTAGAGTAATTAATCTCTCCCTTCTTTGGTAATGCATCTCGGAGAAAAGACTTTCTTAGCCATCTTATTTATCATTTTTTAATCTCCCAACTAGATTTTCAACTTATACCTCCCAACTAGATTTTCAACTTATACCTCAGTCCACATTTATACTACCAAAACAACATATTTTTATGTAGTCTAAACTATTAATCTCTGAAGAGATGTTAAACCATTTGTGAAATTAACTTTTTTCATCTAAGTAAAGTTAGAACATGAGGCTCATGTTTAAGGAATAGTGCACAAAGAAACTTTTAGAGCAAAGAAAACAGGCTGGCCATTGTATGTTAGTATACCTACCTTATCAAAGTGCAGGCCAAAAATAACTAGACCAAATGTTTTTGTGAAATTTATTATAAGTGTACTTTGATATAAAAATTAAATGATAAATTAATAAATGCTATGAATATAAAACTTGGTAAGAATCTTATTCTCTATAGTAAAAAGATTATTTTCCAACTTTTGAGATGCAGTATAGTTCAGTGTTCAGTTGCTGGCAGTAATTAGATTTTGCAGCTGACTCCTAACTAATCTCAGTATCCAAGGTAGAGAAGAGGAAAGCTAGTAGATCCCAGTATAGAACACTTCCTAATCACAGCACATTTTAACTAGGATTTACCCATGTCGTAAGAATGTGATTTTCTTCTGCACATTTCACTTGATAAGAATTTTTATTTCTTCCTTTCTTTTCCAAAAGCCACATGTTCTAGGGAGTCATCTCTGATTTAGCCTAATTAAGAAGGATATGTGTTCCTTAAGGACAAAGCTTACACAATATTAATTTTGCTTGTTACATAATGCTTAATCACTTATTTTTAGTTCAACAAGAATGTTAATTCAACACATATTATTGAGAATCTGTTATTTACCAGATATTGTGCTGGGCGCTGAGATAACAAAATTATTGATTGGTTCATTCCTTTAATATTTATAAAGTACTTTATGTCTTGGATCCTGCCCTGTGATAGGGGAACGTAATGATGAGCCAGATAGACAAAGTTCCCAGTCTAGCAGGAAAGGCAGTTATAACAAAGAAGTGTGACAGAGTGTTATGGTAAGGAAAGATAAGGAGTGTGGGAAGACATGCTAAGAGCATCTAACTTGACTAAATTGGGGGCAGGGAGGAAGGATAGGGAATTGGAGAAGCAGCATTGGTCTCTAAACTGAGACAAATTAGCATTTTAGAAGGATCACCCAGGCTGTTTCCTGGAGTGTAGGTTGAAAGGAGAGGAGACCAAGAAAACCAGTCCAGATTTTAACAGTAGTCTGGAAAGGAGATGCTGGTGGCCTGGAGTAAAGCAGGGAGGATTAAGAGAAGTGGACAGTTAAGAGAGATTTAGAAGATAGATAGAAACAATAGAGGTGTGTGGAAGAGAGGAGACATGGGTGACTCACATTTCAGCTTGGGCCACTGACTAACGGTAGTGACATGTTCTGGGAAGAGAACAAGGAAGGAGCAGATGGGAGGCAATGTGAGTTTAACTTTGGACTAGTTTAAAGTGCCTATGGGACATTTGAGTAGAAATTTACTATTTGGTTCTGGAGTTTAGCAGGGAGAACTGGGCTAAAGAGATTATTATCAGTTCATACCTTATATGCCTGAATATAAGGTACCTCTGAATATAGGGTGAGCCCCCATTTTTCCAAGTAAAATTTGCCCCAAATAAAACTTTGTGGCCAACTCAAATATATACATTTTTAGAGATACAGATAAAACAAGGATCTACTTATAATATTTAATGTGTTAATTATAATAATTATATATAATATAAAATGTAATTTTAAAATATAATTTTATTGAAATGCTTCACAGTGTTTTTATAATCACCAGGGTCACATTTTGAGTCTCTGACATGGTTTCCCAGGATACATCACCTTTACTTCCATCGAAATTTTGACTCTATATGATGACGTCACTGGGAATTTTATTCCAGGCCACAGTATCTAATCATACCATACCACTTATCCTGTAATCATATTCACTTATCCTATTGCTTTTTATAGTGACTTTTAAGAGCATGTTTACAAGGACATCCAACACTTGCAAATGTGAAAGTGTTTCACCAGAAGCAAGTTCTAAATCTGTTAAAATTTTTCTTTGTTTCCTTTCTTACCAATTCTGTCAAGTGGCTTCTGTATGAACATTGACAAGATCATTTCCTACTAATGTATGTGCCCGAAAGAGCATTTTGTTGCTCAAAATAATTGAGAGAACATTCAGTTACAAGAAGGACTTTATTAAGATCAGGATATAAGGCGACTCCCTCTTTTCTAAGGGATTATTGTTTTATGGGGAGGTTGGTTTTATATTCCAGTATATATGATCCTGCCAAGATAATAGTTTAGATTGCCCC
Source organism: Lyroderma lyra (assembly GCA_004026885.1). Taxonomy (NCBI): domain Eukaryota; kingdom Metazoa; phylum Chordata; class Mammalia; order Chiroptera; family Megadermatidae; genus Lyroderma; species Lyroderma lyra. The sequence goes on from PVJL010004004.1 coordinate 33,677, forward strand.
AGGCAAGTTTAGGACTGAACAGGAGGACTGAGGTCTAAGACCAAACGCCAACATGCTTAAGGTTATAGAACACAATGAGGAACTTGTAAAGAAGCAGACATGTAAAAAGAAAACCAGAAGCATGCAGTATCACAGAAGCCAAAAAATGAAAGTGTTTTAGGAGTGGTCAATAGTGTCATTTGCTCCTAAGAGGTCAAATAAGGTAAGATCTGAAAAATGTCCATTGCATTTAGTGATAAGGTGGCCATGGACAACCTCAGTAAGTGCAATTTCAGTCATGAGTAAGGCTTCCACCAGATTGCTATGGCTTGTCACTGAGTATGAACTACTTCCTTATAGAGCTTACATGTAATAGGAAGAAAGAGTGGGGAAGTCTGGAATGGATGTTACTAAGAGGGGAGTGGACTTGAGTGCCCATAGGGAGGGAAGCGTTAAAGAATCCAGAGAGAAAGAAGAGAATTGGTAGCTTTAGAAATGCTGTAGGAGATAATTTGGCAGTGGTATTCAGCAAGGCCCGTGATTATCTTACCTCAGTAGTCTCAAGCAATTGGCTATAGGCAAAAAGGACTTCACAGAGTAGAGTTACACCCTGGCCCTGTGGTTTCCAGGCAACTTTCAGCTGTATTTAAGCATGTTTTACTCTTGTAACACTTTAATGAAGGCTGAAAATAAGAAACAACATCCCAACATTTGCTACCTAATTCTCTGCCTTCAGAGGATACAGGGCCAGGTCCTAGCCGACAGCAATCACGAAACAAGGCAGTCCAGCTTTCTAGCAAGAATGATAGGACCTTGCTTTTTGACAGGAACCCAAAATAAAATACTATCTTAAGCAGAAAGAAATTTTACTGGAAGGACCCTGGAATCTTAAGACAAGGACATCACTGGACCTCAGGAATAAAATTAGAGACTGGAGCACCTAAAAGGTTGGAGAAAGTCCTCTTTTGGAGCATCTCTTACATGTTTTGGAAATGTTGGGAGTTTCCTTCTCACCGCTCTGGACTCAGCTCTATCCAGTCGCCTGCCTTTATGCTTGCATATCACACACACACACGTGCACACACGCACACACACACACACACACACACACACAATCTGCTCTCCAACACTAAGGAGCTAAATTAGACAACATAAAAACCTCAAGAAGCTCATTTATTCCTTTAGCTTATGTCCTATTATAAGAGGTACCTGTGTTTCTCTGTCTTTCTCTCAGTGGTGCTGGATCACCCTGAGCTGAGTGAGAAACTCCCAAGCAGAAGGCGGCCTCAACCTTACCACTAATTAGGAAACAATATAGAGAGTTGCCTTTCTCTGGGTTCTGCTGTAAAAGGAAGCAATGGGAATGCTATTCTCTATTGGCCTTTTCCTGCCCTGAATATTGCCATGCAGTCTCCTCCCAGGTGTTCAAGAGGGAGGAGAGCAAGGGCAATCGAGCTAAGAAATGGCTGACGATGTCACCCAGGATGGCAGGTCTGGAGTGGCTGGAGTGGAGAGAAAGAAGGTAAGCCACTTTACTCTTAAAATATCTGAAAAATGACTCAGAAGTTAGTCATTAGATAACAACAACAACAACAACAACAACAACAAAACAGAAAAAAATAGACAGTGAGCTGGCTGTCATGATTCTCAACCTCAAACAGATTCCTGTTTTGCTTGGGATTTTTTTGTTTTTGCCTAAAAATGTAAGTGAAACAGTGGGGAGTGGCAGTGGGGGCCCAGGTGAATATTAACACCACCTAATGGTCACTTGGGATCTGAACAAATGAGGTCCACAGGAGAAGCAGCCTCGGGAGAGAATCAGGTTTCAAATAAAGCAGGCAATGGAGTGCTTCTGCAGAAACTGGGGAAATGGAGGTGTTTGTTTACAACCCAATAGGACTTCCACTGGGACAGAGGAAATGGTTGGGAAGGAGGTTCAGCACTGGGTTTGCATCAATGGGGAGCAAGCATAGAACATTCTAAAAGAAGCCGACAGGACAATGATCATTACAGTGAGGGATTCTGAATCAGTGATGATACTAAATCAATATATCATGTCGAGGACTGTGCACTGGGAGCAGCCCTGCCCAGCCTTTGGTGTTTGGGGGTATTTCACACACACCATCAGGTGGACAGCCAAGAACTACAGCAGCTGGGTCAACACTGGAGGAACAGTAGTGACCCAAGGGCGGATATGAGAGAGGTTTTTCCACCCCAGAAGTTCAAGGCTGCTGCTCCCAGGAAGGAAAGCCTCCTTGCCACTTAGCCTCACCTCAATCCTTCTGAATTAGAAACTCCCAGAGATAGTGCCCCAGGATTCTGTATTTTTGAGGTCACTTGATGGCTTCAGGATTTCTACATAGGAGGAACTTAAGGGTGGTGATACAATTGGAAAACAGAAGCAGTGACTCAAAGGATAACCAACTTTATAGATTTTCATATGCTTAAGCTCACATTACCTAATTATACTAAAATAAACCAAAAACTTAACTTATAATTCCCCACTTTTACTACTTTTCCTGTTCCTCCTTTCTTTTTCCTACCTGTCATTATTTTCATTTAAAAATCATTGAATTGAAATCAATGGTGACTTTAAAAACTGTCCCTTTGATGTTGCACTTATCAAATTTTCCAATATTAGGGAAATGCATGTTATGGAACACCTGGAAAATACCCAAAAGTAAATACACCATTCTTAACATTTGGCTGTATCTCCTTCCATTTTTATTTCTCTCCACAAAGTTTCTTCTTTTATATTTGTAATTATAATATATATAGAAAAAGAAACTTTGTAATCTTTTTTATATGCAGTTTCTTACACTAGTTTCTAACTTAGAAACTCATGTAGAAAATTTGTAATCATAATATATAGGTAAAAATATATTCTACTTTCTTAAACTTACTATTTCATCATAGATACTTCCCCATGTTATAAATTGTTATTCTTAAAAATATACTTAATAGCTTTACAATATTATATTGAGTAGGTATATCATAATTGTCTAAACCATTTCTTATTGTTGGGAATTTAGAGTTGTTTATTTATTCTACAAATATTTATTAATTTATCAATTTTGGGGGGCAGGGTTCTGGGGCCTAGAAAAAGAAATGAGCAAATTCTCATGGGGCTTGCATTCTAGTGGGGGAAGATGGGCAATTAACAAATTTCAGATGATGAACAATGCCATTAAAAAAAAAAACAACAGGGAAAGGGGGATAGAGGATGACAGGGCTGTTATTTTATACAGCATGACTAACTCTAAATAATGCTGCAACAAGTAGATTTGTTCACAATGCTTCTATTTTTCTTCAAATTATTTTGTCAAAGAATTACTGAGTCAAGAAGTATGAGTATTTTTCATATTCTTATCAATAAGTTATGTATTCTTAATTACATTTCAAAAAGTTGTACCAACCTTTGAGGTGGGACTCTGTTAATTGGGACTCAAACCACCAGTACAATCTCAAGCAACAGGCAAAGGTTGCTTGAGGGTGTCTGCTGCCTGAGTTCTGGACAACGGAGAGTCTACTTATCCGGCATCTACCAACCCCCATAGGTGCCAGTTAACTGAGAGGCTACTGTAGTTTGTAATCTTTGCTTTTTTGAATTATTTATTTGAGTGAGCTTTTTAAAGGGTAAAGAAATTAACTTTTATCATATTTGTTGAAATAACTCTTTCAGATTCTTGATCAACTCTTAATTTTGGTGGTGTGCTGCCATTGTTCCAAACACTTTGCTGAGTGACTGTTTCCTTATACATTAATTTGTGCAGTTACATTTGTTATACAGTAGCATTTCCAGGTTATTTAACTTGTTCATTTATCTATTTTGCATGAATTTTCATTATTCAAGTATAAGACATTCTAATAATATGCAGGACTAATTCTCCCTAATTATGCTTAGCTTTAACATACATCCTTTTGTTTTTCATTATGGTTCATTCTTCTAAATAAATTTTTACTGCTTTGATCAAATATTTATCCCAGACTGCTCCCTACTATTTTTTGTATTTTTGATGCTATTAGGAATGAGATTGTCTTTATCATCACATTTTTAATGCATTATTGCTGTTACACAGGGTAGCTATTGATTTTTGTGTATTTATCTAATCCTACCACTTTATTGAACTCTATCAATTCAAATAGCTTTTTAATGGAATTTCTTTAATTTTACAGATATAAAATTCATTTTTCCTATATTTCTAACGGGTTTTACTCTATGTTTTAAATACGTTTCTTACTTGATGTTTTAGGATTTATTACTATTATGTTTTTATTTTGGAATATACCACTTATTAAAATAAAATTAATCTTTGCTGAATGGCTTTGGCCTTGAATTTTATACTTTATTTATGTTTATGTGTGCCTAGCATATCTTTGCTTTGCTTTTATTTTTAAGTTTCCTTTTAGTTTTTAGCTGTGTGTCATGGAGCATGTAGAAGTGCTTATCACTCATCCCTTCTCTTTCATGCATTTGGTGACCATGGATGCTACCAAGTTAGTAGAGCCCCATCTTCTGGCCACAGTTGATTGGGCTTGGTATTGACACCTGACCTGAGATTGGCCAATAATGGTACTCTAATTGACTGGCCATATTTGATTGGTTGTGTATGGGTTCCTGACTTACATCGAGTCTGAAAGAGACTCTTTGACTTGAAGTATTGCTCAGAGAAGGAGACCAGATTCATCCCGGTGGTTTACAGTCTAAAATTTTAAAACCAGAAACTGTCCCAGGCCTTGTGTTTCAGTATGTGGTGGAAGAGAATGAAGCTGATACACAGAATTTCAACAGTGATTATTGAGACAATATTTGAATGTCCTCCAAGTCTTTAATTTCTGGTATTCCTGAGGTGCAGCTGCATGTTAATATATAGGAAATATATTTAAAATGTTAAGATATAACAAATATAACAGCACCTATAGTTGTTCAACTGTACTTTGGGTTTTGGTCTGATAAATCTTCCTTTTTTTTTTTCCTCAGGCTAATTTGAATTGGTTTTCTGTAACTTGCCACCAAAAGATTCTTGACTAATATATATGAGGGCTGTCTGGAAAAAAATTCAGCCATAAATGCCTCTATTTTTCATATTACATGGCTGGACACTTTCCAGACAGCCTTTGTATATCTTTGTAACCAGCTGAGATTTACTCTTGAGGCAGGAATGCAAGTGAGATAGCTTTATAATTTCTAGAAATGATGAATAAATATTTATTTTTGATGTCATATTAGTCAGCTCAGTCAATCAGGGGGGAATTAAAATAGGGTAGAATACAATATATTTGTTTAGACTAACTTGGTCCCATTCTTCACGCCTTTTACTTTGATAATGAAAGCCAGCATTTCTCTCACCAGAGTGAGGTCCCAAGTCATCCCAGTCACAGTGTGACCACTTGCCCAAAGCACATAGCTGAGAGCAGAAGATTAGTTTCAGGGCCTCTGGATGAAGTGAGGGAAAAAGAGACCAGATTGATAGCTTTTGAGAAGAACATGCTCCCTTTCTAAAACATGCCCTGAAGTGCTGTTTTCAAGGCTGTCAGCCTGCTAAAGGCAGTTAGAGAATAAAAAGAATCACTTCAGGGAACTGACTTTCTAAAAGGAACATTCGTCCTGTTACCTCTCAATATTTTCAGGGAGCTGATGGTCAAAGTCAGACTCTCCAGCCATATAACACTGAGAGGCACTGATCCTAGATGAAGACTGTATCAAAGACGACCACGTTTCTTTGACAGCTATGCTGCTAAGAAGGTCAAGACCTGTATATTTACTTCCACAACATGAAGTTACCATTTTTTAGATGGTTTTTAGTCCCTTACTAGCAGCTTAATAAATCAAATTACTCTGCTGAGTGCCAGAGGCCCTAGCTCATTGACTGAACCACTAAATCAGACTAATTGAGGTAACAAATATGCCTGAATAGTGCTTCCTTGAGAAAATGCAACCCTCCGAAGATATGACATTTACTTATGATATGGCTAGACATATTGACAACCACGTATTTCTGAGACTGCTTCTGATTTGTATTGATTAAAAGAAATATGGAAAGAATTTTAACAGTCCAAGGTACCTTTGCCCAGATTCAAACACAAACAGAAACACCCAATGGCAATTTGTAAGTAGAATGCAAATCTAGCCCGAGTCACAACCATCAAGAGCTTTTATCACCTGACAGCAACTTCAGACCCACATGACATGATTGAGGGGTTTAGTGCAGTTCATAATGGGCCAAGTGTCAATGTCACAAATGGCTTCCAGAAATTATTACAGTTGTTTGACTACTGTATTGGCAGTTTCATCAGGACAACTAAGAAGGTTAATGTTACCAATAGCAAGTCTTAGTCTTAGATATGGTACTTTGAAGACAAAAGTGAGGTGAGGGCAAATAACTTTTACTATTCTTGCCAACTTGGCAGATACCTTCAGAACATTCAGTTTAGCTCTTTTATTCACAATGAACAACATTAAGAGAAAAACATCAGAAGATTCCTTTAATAATTGGATTCTAAAGTTAACAGCAAGAAGAAAATGTTTTAAGGCAAAAGGCATCCACCAGACGTGTGTAACGGCAGAGAGGGAGAACAGTTGTCTGAAGATTGCCATGCACCATGCACCATGTTAAACAGGTTGATATTGTAATTAATGTTTAGGTTCCTAAAATAAGCTCAAAAGATATTGAGATTTTATTTTAAATTAACTATTCATAGATCAAGTTAAAAATAATATTGCACCATCCTTTGCCAACACAAAAACTGAAGAGAAAGAAAGAGTAACTATGGTTTACCTTTGCAAGTAAGATGCTTCAACTATAATGCAAAAAAAAAAAAAAAAAAAGGACTTTTTGTTTGGAGCTTTACTGCTTATTCACTAGTTTACTTTTAAAATTATTCAAAACTCCTTTGTCTATATGCACTAGCTTCCAGAGATGCTTCACCAACTATCAACAACAACGTGGACCTAATCAACATAGAACGTAATCTGTGAACCACACAGTTTATTTTTCCTCTTTTGACGTTGATACCGAAAGATATTTTATGAGCGAATGTGATTATCTTCTAAGAGCTCAGTCCTGAATATCTCCAGCTTCCTCGATTGGCCATTATGAACTATTTACTCATTTCTTAATACCCTGAGAGAGTAATTCTCCTAAAGCACGGCTCCAAAAGGCAGTATGGTTGAATTAGTGAAGCAAGATGGTGTCTCTGGAGTCAGGAGACCAAAGTTTGGCTTCTAGCTCTGCTCTAGTTGAGCTTGTTTAGTATTGCGTCATCTATTTCCAACATAGGTAGACTCTGAGTGTCAATGAGGCACAAGGGTTTATATGATAGGTGAAGCTCAGCTACTGATTCTCTCAGCCCTTGGATTGGCTGAGTGGCCACAGGCAGACTCAAATGTATGCTCAACCCCAGTGTGCTGTAAAAATGTTATCAGTTTCTATAAGATTTATGATATTAAAAACAGTGTTGACTAACATGGGCATTTCTCAGTCTAGAAATATAAAGGCTGAAATAGCATCAAAGCTTTAAAAAGGCATACTGTGAGCACAGTGACAACTTGCCCCTTTCTTGGGTTTCCTATTGTGCTCTTACTATCCTCCTATCAATTTTCCTTATAGCCATTATAGAGATGATTCTAAACATATCCTCCTGAAATCCCACAAGTGATGCCCACTGTCTGTAGGGAAATGTCTAAACATGGCATGTAATATCTGTCATACTCTAGCCTGTGTGCACTTCTCCACGCCCATCTCTCATACTGCCACACAAAACCCTGCAGCAATATCATGTAGCTTCTCGCTCCTTGGGTACCCCAGGCTTTTTCATGCCTCTCTGCCTTTGCTCGGGCTGTGCTCTGTGATTAGAATGCCTGGTAAATTCCAACTCCTCTTTCGTATAGCAATTCTTCTAGGAAGGTTTCCGTGCTCAGAACCCATACCCTGCCGTCCCATCCTTATAGAGGCAACTGTTTCCTCCTTTTTGGTTACCTGTCCACCTTGAACACGTGTCTGCGATTGTACTTACTGCCGTATTCTAATTCGCAGGTCTGCCTCTCCCACAAGGGCAGGACTCATGCTTTATTGGTCTTGGTAACTCTGAGAGCTGCACTGTAGGCACCAGGGTAACGTTTGTTGGGCAGATGGACACTCTGACAGATGGCTGAATGGGTGAATGAATTCAAGTTAATGTGGTCTTGTTCACCAAATCTCAGAACTCTGGTACTAGGGCTTTATGAATAAAAAGAGGCACCATTTTACATAATGGTACACTCATTTGGCACTTAGCATGTCACAATTTATCCTCTCATATTAATCTGCAGTTTCTCCCAGGAGATCATAAATTACAAACACATAAACCAGGAAGGCATGCTGTGTGTAACATGGGACTTGATTCTTCTAAGACTGTATCTTGCAATCATCAAGTCTCTAAGACAAGTCCAGGGACATTGTTTAATGGGTGTCTAGGTAGAACTCCGTGGAGTTTAGGATTTGCTGCCAAAGCTGAAGGACTGCCATTCTTCTAAACTGTGGAAGTATTCACATGAAGTAGTAAGAACCCTTCCTTATCTTTACTTCTGAACCCAGAACTTGGCTAAGTAAAGTAAATAGAGATAAAATCAAATGGCCAAGTTTCATCTCTAATTCAAAGCATCATCTTTGAATAGAGTAATGGAGTTTAATTAGGGATTTGGATTTTTTTTTAAGTGATTACAAAAAAAAGTAGTTGCTACAGCAAAGAAAAATATCAGAACAAAATAGGACTCTCAGACTGAGTGAGACTTGCCTTTCTACTTTACTGTCTTCCTCTCAGTCCTGAGATGCAAGAACTCTGATGATTACGATGGTCTTTTTCTACTGCTAGTCTTCGAAATATTGAAATGCAACCGACTAGTGAAATAGGACTTTTTGCCTCTAAGGAAAGCCCTATGTGACACTTCGAAGAAAGTCCTTGGCTTTTTACTGATCATCAGCTCAGCCCTTGCAATGTTAGCTTTTGAGAAATATTGGACTCTTCTAAGCTTATGGAGTTTCTACTTTTAGAGGTTTTTTTTTTTTTTTTTTTTTTGCTGCATTACCAGAAGAGAGTCTTTTTGAGTTTGGACTTTCTAACCTTGAGAAGGAGTCGACGTGCTTCTTCACTGAGTGTGAAATGAGCAGATGGTGTTGTTTCACTCCAATTTGTTTTGCAGGGACTGGAAGGAAGGCTGTGGGGGAAGGGACAAATGAATTCTATCCCTGATGGCTGAACACTACTTATTGGCACACAAAAAAGCCACTTTACTAACATTGGAACATCTACTTCTTACTAAGGACTGTTGCTTTACTTACTCCACTCCAGTCTGGAAATTATTATCACCATGTTTTCCTCTTTATCCAAAAAGGGTTATGTTCTCATTACAGGAAAAAAACACCGTATTTGGATGGCCCAAGCTGATAATTGAAGGACCTCACTGTGAGCCCTGTGAGGTCATAAAAGTCACCCAATACATACTTTTAAAAACACCAATTGCCCCTTTCCAGCATGTTCACCTCGTTTTCAACTCCACATTCAGCTCCACAACACCCAAAGATGACCCCAGTTAATCCAAGCAAGGAGCCTGCATACACTCATGGAAAAGTTGCTAAATTTCCCATGACCCTCAGTTAGCTCTCTGTCTGGAATGTTAGGAGAGATACAGGCCAGAAAGGTGGTTGTGAGACCTCATCTTCCACCTTATGCTGGAGAACACGTATACCTTTAACCTGGAAAGCAGATGGAAACCCTAGTCTAATCTCACCCGAGGAGCCGGGCTAAGTGGGGTATCTGCTCTGTCAGCTGTCACCCCGTGTGTGCTCTGTTGCCACCACACACTGCTCTGAGGCAGCTACAGCACCCTTTTATGCCCCACCCCATCCACTAGCACAAGAACCTAAGTGATTAATACAGACTTTGCTGAAGATCTCACTGGGTGAAGGGAAGGAATGAAGCAGAGTTAGTATCCGTAACACCCCTATACGTCATCACCTGCGTGCGCATGCGTTCTCTCATTAGCAGTTCTCGACCACCCTGATCCATGGCTCTGAATTCAGTCCCACCTCCCGAATTGCATAGTCCCCTCAGAAAAAATTTTACAGTAGTGAACCTATCACCAGCTGGTTAGTAGCCATCCATTATTATGGAAACCCACCCTCTGGGGTTTACATACAAACAGACACTCAGCGACGTGCCATATTCTCCCTCATAGGTAACCTTATCTGGGTCTTCTTCACTTGCACCAGCTCTGGCCCATCTCCAGAACTCACTGAGGCTACTTCCCACTTTGCTCATTTAACCTGTTACTCCCTACTCTCGCCTCCTTTTCCTTGGAGCTCCTTTGTCTCTGCCTCTCACCAGTCAAGACTCACGTGAACTCTCCTCTGCTTTGGTGTCATTTTGGACACCTTTTGCCAACCAGGCTCAGCCAGTCTCCTTAGGACAAAGACCCAGGCACTGTGCCTCCTTAGGTGAAAGACCTCCAGCGTCCGTCCTGTCTGGGGCACTCACCGAAGGCGGTGAGTCGAAGACACCAAATCACAGCCCTTACACGGACCCTAACATGGCACGTGGAGAAAATTTACACATGGAGTCATCTTCCATCATTGTCTCTAACTCTGAGGGATGGGCCGCTAGTGGCTTCAGAGACCGATCGTAGGCTGCAGAGAGCTGATCACAGCTCACTCCGGGATCGTTTTAGGTCTGTGCTCTGCCTATTCCCTGTTGAGTTTAACACGTGTGACTGCCTTGCGGTTTGACAGGTGTCCTTTGGACCTGGTGCTGCCTTTGGAATGCCGACCCTCAGAATTAAGACCAATCCTCTGCCCCCACTGTTAGGTTTGCTGCTGTTTGGGGGCTCCGCTCTCTTGGCGTTGGTGGCCTTGCCTTACCATGGCTACAGGAAGGCCCTGCTTGAGACCTGCCTGGTTGGCATCTCCGACCCTCCCGCCCCAGCAGTCACTGTGGTGGCATAACACACATTCAAAGTTTCCGGGGAAGGAGCTTTATGAACTGACAAAGTTATAATAGGTTTGCCAGGCATCTAGTATTGAACCAGATAATCTGGTATTTTAACATCTTATCTAATTAAAACAAAAAAATTTAAAGGGGTACACATTTCTAAATAGTTATGAGATAAAAGAACTATTTCTAAAATATTATACATATACATAATGCCACACAAATGGCAAATGCAAAACATTTGAAATCGGCAGATAAATGACTTAAATCAATTCTACGTTACCCCCTCTTCCTCCTGACCCCCACCCCAATTACAGGTTTGGAACTTTTATAGAAAAAACCTAGAAACCTAAATTATTATTGTTGAATGCTAAATCTCCTCCCTTTTTAATGAAAAAATGTACAGTAGTAACTTGCTCTCTGACTTTTCCAAGACAAAATATGTATGTTAAAGAGATACATAGATAGCAGCACTATGTATTCAACCAACTGTTTAGAAATATTTTCAAATCCTTGGTTTTCAATAGAACGCAAAATGTGATATCCCTGGAATTTGTCTCCTGATCTTAGGAGTATAGATGGGTTCCAAAGGACATTTAGTCATGATTTTCATTCCTTTACACTTAATAATGTAGTTTTAAAATGCTATTTGATATCTAAGAGACCCCCATGAATTCTTGTAATAATTTCCTCTGTTTTGAACTAAGAAGCAGTTTTGCCCCCAAAAGCTGGAAACTACAAAGCTTTGGGACTGTATTAAACTGTACTGGTTTTTCATTTTTTTTTTTTAAAGCTTGCCAGAAAATTATCTTCTCTAGTTTATAATTTTTTACTTTTTTCCTTGCCTACCAATTGAATAAAAGTTAAAAGGTCACATCTTTCTCATTCTATCACCAAAGTAAACACTTCTCCAATTATCTATAAAGGGCAGATGTTTCCAAGGAATTATTTATTGTCTATTAGCAAAAAGGCAAAGGTTATAATACAAGGCTCTGTGTCCCAAACATGAGTTCTTAGCAATCACATTCTAGTATCCCTAAGCTTAGAAAAGAAAAAGAAATCATGCCACATCGACTATATTTCTAAGAATTTGTTAGTAACCTGCCTGCTAAAATGTATCTCTCTTGTCGACCTGAAGAATTACTTCTTGTCAGTATTACCTTTACAGTTCTTTTGTGTCACAAATGTTTATTTCCTGGCACTCTTTTAGACACCAGATATATAGCAGTAAACAAAATAGAGAAAAATCCCTGCACTTTCCAGCTGTGAGAATAAAGTCTCAGTTTCACAGACAGTGTCAGCTTATCAAAAGTAAATACGTTACATAAATGTTTACTAGAATCCAAAGAAATCCAGGCCTCCGCCGTCAGACTGTCTATTTCTGGGTTGTACCTTCCTGGAAATAAGGACTGAGGTGCATTCATCTCCAAATTTCTCTTCTGCCCAGAGAGGCATTTGTTAAACCTGTCAATAATTAATTGACCCAATAAGTCTAACAATAAAAATGAATTAAAAAAATAATTAATTGAAACCATGGATTGCCCAGTTCTAGACAAAGAACTTTTGCATCCTTAGAATGCTTTCTTCATATAAATGACCAACAATTTTTCAGACTTAGCTGATTGTCCACATGCAACAACCATTCTTTAAACAACCCTGGTATAAGAAAAAGTCATTTTAGTAATTGCAATGTAATCAAGTCAAGTAAGGAACTTTTCTTACATTGTCTCACCTACATTGGTCCTGCAAATACAATGCTATAGAGTGCCATGCATTATTGGAGTAAACTGAGAGAAGCCCAGGGAAGTCCTATCTACCCATAGTCCCCTCTCCCTACTCCCAACTTATCTCTTCTACCCAGATGTCTTGCTGTGAGAAAAAAATCCTTCTCTGAACTGGTTATTACTCTGTACTGAATTGCCTTCTCTAGGTATCATATTTAAAAATATGCGGACATTTCTTAGAGGATTATCATACTCTGCTCACAGTCAGTACATCCAGAAGATTGAAGAGAACTATCACTTAAAGGGTTCAAACTGCATGCTAGGCACTTTATATGTCACACTGGTTAATTCCTACTATGATCTCTAATAGTAGGTTTTCTCATCTTATTGAAGAGGAATCTGAGGTCCAGAGAGATTAAATGATCATACTGCCCTCAATGCTGGAGCCAGTTGTCAAATGTAAACTTTTACTCCCTTAGTCTGAATTCACGTGTCAAATCCCTTTCCCCTGTGGTACACGAAATCTAAGGATAGCCTTGAAAACGATGCCTGCCTGGCTACAACTGGAAACTTGAAAACAAGAGAAAAGCGGAGAAATGAAATGAGAGACTAAAAGGAAACATTTTGCTGACTTCCAGTTTTCTCTGAGGTCAGATTCAGCACAGGGCTACGTTCTCACTGCTTTGATAAAATTCCTGATTCTCAGAAATACTGACTTGACAGGACCTTAGAGGTCATGTAGCCCAACCCACCATTAAAAGCTTTATTCAGTCATTAACTCACTTTATTACTGCTGGGGGAGCTGGGAAGGAATGTCATTGACTTGGCAAGTGAGAACATTTCTCTGAACCATAATTTTCCACTATCTCATCACAGACTTGTCTAGAGAGATTTGACTGTAAATGATATGAATTCTTTACATCTATTTATGACAGCTTTCCACAGTTGTCAAAATGCCTTCACAGACACCATGCTCTTTAAACTCTCATTTCTGTGACATAAGGCGGGGAGCTGTTTTATGGTGGCCAGAGTCCACACCTGGGCCAGGTAGATCTGGGTTCAAATTCAGACTTAGCAACAGACTAGCCATGTGAGCTTGGGGAGAACATTTCATCTCTTTAAGCTTCCTCAGGAAAATGGCCTTTTCCTTTGAGCCTCCAAGTCCTCATGTATAAAATGGGGACAATCTCTCCCTCACATTATATATCTTATATAATATAAAGTGTTTGCTAATGACAGTGATCAGGGGTGGTTTCATTTGTCCCTCTCTTCTTTTTACTGCTAAGGAACTGCTGGCAAAAAGAGGTAAAGTAACTTTCCCAAGATAAAACAGGCGGTGATAGGTGAGCAGAGGCCGAGCACTTTGAGTGCAGTTCTAGGGCTCTTTGTACTGTACCATCCTGCTGAAATAACTGTCTCTTCCTTCTCTGTCCTGATTTGTACACATCTTGCCTTTTTATTCAACTCCTGACTTCTTTATAGTGCAAACTCTTTCACATCCATTCTCCATGCTAGGCCTTCTATTTTTTTTATTTTTATGTTTTTTTCTGCCCCTTGCATTGCTGTTCTGCTAGTTTCTGCCTATACTGCTTCTTGTTAATTTCCTGTGTTTTATATGCTCTTGAAAGTTTAGGACAAATGGACAGAGTGCTTTCAGCCATGTCTCTCTAATGTGAAATCTGGTTCTCAGAAAGGAGACAGAGCAGCTGGGGTGGCATCCGGGCAGATGGGCTCTGAGTCTCCAGGCTTCTGGTGCCCGAGTGTGACGTGCTGCCTTCTGGATTTTGATGACGGCTCCCACTGCAGCTTTCCCAACACTCCTCTAAGAAACTGTGATTTAAACAGCCCTATTTGCAGCCTTTCACATACCCTTGTAACACACAGAACCAATGCAACCTATTGGGAACCCCTCAGATAAATTGCTGCTAAAGGAGTTGGTGTTCTTACAGAGGTCATTCGTGCATGACTATACAGAAGTACATGCAAGTCTTAAAAACTTTTTTATTTAGTTCATTTAAAATGCATGGTCACAGTGCTGTCCTGGAGTGAAAAATAAATGTGTAGCCAAGCAGATTTACAACACAGCATGCATACATAACATGTGTGTTTATGCAGAACATAACACAAAGATACTTGTCACTCATTTTCTTGGTCATAGATTCAAGTAGTAAAATTGGAATATTACCCAACCCAGAGAAAAATATGCATAGTATCATAGATCTAAGACCACTCTAGAGATATTATCTGTTGACCTATCTCTCTGTAAGCAGAGGAAATGTTTAAATTAATCAGACCTGAGAGTTAATTAATGTTCCCTTATGGAAAATCTCTATTCTGCTATGAAACCTGTTTACACACTTAAAAGTGTTTTCTTACCACCAAAACCAACAACCCCTTGGGAATTCCCACAAACAGGAAGGATCACATTTGCTTTCCTTCTTAGGGAAGGCTCTAGGGACATGCTCTTACAAAACCTGCCAAGGAACTCGGTGCCACATGCCGCTCGATTTCATAGGTGACTCTGTTTCTGCAGGTCCTACCTCCTCCTGCCCTGGAGGTGTCCACGGGTACTTACTCACCTCAGCCCAATGTGTGCAAAGCTCATTGCCGACTGGATGCCTCTCACCATGGGACCATTGGTGATTTACAGAGATCTTAGTTTTCTGGGAGGGCAGAACAAAAATAAATTTAGCTGTTGGCAAGAGTTCTATGCTTTTCTGGATCTCCATTAGAACCTGGACTCTCAGTCCATTGCAACCCAGCTTCACTGCTGTACTTTATCACTTGCCTCCCCCAAAGTACTGGCCAATAGATCCCCAAGGAATGAGAGAAGAGAAGGGAAGGACATACTGCTCCAAGGAGTGATGAGGCTGGTCTCATCATGCCCTCTGTTATTCCTCACACTGAGCAAAGCAAGAAAATCAAGTCAAGTCAAAGGAGAGCAAGGCAAAACCACAGTTGACGTGCAGAGCCTGGAGGATGCAAGGAGCCTTTTCTGCATCCAGCCTGGCGGTCCACTGTGCTCTTAAACTTCTTTACACAGTTGCCAGAATTCATGTGAAAGGGCAGCTAGAGTTTATCTCCTTTTCCCTGGATTCCCATCTCTCCAGAAAAACCCAAAGTTTTGTAGAGTAACAATATGCAACAAAATGTCAGTATTCCCCCGAACAGTTTTAAAATATGCTTATAAACAACATTGTAGGAAAGAGGAAAAAACAAGTATGCACAAATTGCTGGCTTAACTCTCTTGTGAGCTGATTATGAAAAAATAAATCTAATTTTATTTTTTCTGTGAGAAGGAAAGGGAAGCAAATAGGTCATAATTCAGCCTTAAGAATTAGAATCTGCAATCCACCTCATGGGCAAATTCTGTTCTCACCAGGAGCTATTCACCTCTATCTGATATAAAAATTCCACCCCGGGGACTCTCCCAGGGCCCCAGTGGTCCCCAAGACTCTAACATCCACTCTCTGTGGACCCAGCCACGGCTCTGTGCTGCTTTTGGACACGAGTGATTGCTCCCAGTCTGTAAGTCTAATTAGAGCCCCATTAACATCTTAGTGTTTTTTTATAAACATGAATGAACATTTTCAGTCTTTCACCTTCTCTTGTTCTTATTTCATAGAGTGCTTCATCTTCCTGCTCAAGACCTGGGATTTTGTTAGCTTCTGTCTGGCCCAGCCCAGCTCTGCCCGGCCCAGCCCAGCCCAGCCCAGCCTAGGTGCTCACACCAAGCTCATTATCTACGGTCTTGGCCTTGCCCTTCTGGAGCTTCCTGTTTATTAATCAGGCCCCATAAGGTCTCAGACAAGAGACTAGCACCCCTCATCTCTTACGATGATTGATTGCCAGCACAGTTAAGAATGTGGGGTCATAATAGACATTGTCTTCTCAGCTGGACTCTGTCTATATTCCAATACCTTCAACTGTATAACGAATGACCTTAACCTTACACTTAGTTTCCCGCAAAGGGAAACCTGAGTTGGGTGTGTATCAGTGTGCTAGGACTGCCATAACGAAATATCACACAATGGGTGGCTTAAACCAGGGTTCTCAACCTCCAGGCCACAGAACAGTAGTGGAACTGGGCCACACAGCAGTGGAACTGGGCCACACAGCAGTGGAACGGGGCCACACAGCAGGAAGTGAGCAGTGAGGGAGGGAGCAAAGTTTCATCTGTACTCGCAGCCGCTCCCATCGCTCACATGACTGCCCGAGCCCCGCCTCCTGTCATATCAGCAGCCGCATTGGATTCTCACAGGAGCGCGACCCTACTGTGAACTGCACATGCCAGGGGTCTAGGTTGGGTGTTCCTTTTGAGAATCTAATGCCTGGTGATCTAAGGTGCAGCTGAGGTGGTAATGCTAGCACTGATTCTGCATTATGGTGAGTTGTATAATTATTTCATTATATATTACAATGTAGTAATAATAGAAATAAAATGCACAATAAATGTAATATGCTTGGTTCATTCTGAAACCATTCCCCCACCCCCACCCCCATCTGTGGAAAAATTGTCTTCCATGAAACCAGTCCTTGGTGCCAAAAAGGTGGGGGACCACTGGTTTAAACAACAAGACTTGGTTTCCTTATAGTTCCGAAGACTAGAAGTCCAAGATCAAGGTGTTAGCAGATTTGGTTTCTTCTGAAGCCTCTCTCCTTGGCTGGCAGATGTCACCTCTTACTGTGTCCTCACATAGCCTTTCCTTTGTGTGTGCCCCCATGCTGTCTCCCTGTATGCATCTAAATTTTCTCTTGTCAGAACACCGGTCAGATTGGATTAGGGCCCACGCTAACTGCCTCATTTCAACTTGATCACCTCTTTAAAGGACCTATCTCCAAATACAGTCCCATTCTGAGACACTACTATTATGAACTGTGGGGTGAGGACAAAATTCAGCTTATACTAAGTGGACTTCCCACCTTCTGATAGGAAGTGCCCTCCCTGGGCAGGTTTTGTACCATGCGACATCAGAGCGAGCCATGTCTGGCTCATAGGTGGCTGCCTTTGACTTGGCGTCAGTGTCTGGTGAAGCCAGTAACAGTGAGGGCACAGAGCTGGTTTCACTGAAAACATGGCATGAGCAGCAGCAACTGACACAGGAAAGAACCAGTTTGGGCCACTTTCCTTACAAGGTAACCTCAGGTGTGGCAGGTGTTCTGGGACTCCTACAGCAGAGGCTGAGAATCCATATGGCTGCCAACTGCTGGCAGCATTTCAGGTGTTCCCTCTCTCCCCACCTCCCAGGTCTCAGCCTCTGGGGTCTGAAACCAGGACTGTATCCTCCCTTCCCACCTCACCCGGGTGCTCTCCAGCTTGGAACTAGTTTCTACATTGCTGTCTCACCTGGTTTTACCCTCCCAAACACACACACGTGCCCTAGCAACATGGCAGCTCTCCCTCCAGCTTCTTTGTTACCCACCCCTGGACTCATCCTTCATGAATGCTTCTACATCAACCATTTAATTCTCCTGATTTCTGACTTCAGTTCAACTCGCTCAATCTGCTTTCAAATTTTCTCCCTTTAGCTTGTGAATCTCTTGACTTGCTTTCCAGGTCACACTGGAATTGGCCCCCAGTACCTCTGAACCCACCTGCTCCCCTTTAGAACTCAGACTTTCACAGTCCATTGCAAGCCAGCTTCACTGTTATACTTTATCGTTTGTCCCCCCTGAAGCACTGGCCGATCCTTCAAGGAATGAGAGAAGAGGAGGGAAGGGCAAACTGCACAGGGAGCGATGAGACTGGTCTGCTTGATCCCCGTGTTCAGTCCAGCATTCCCCTCCCCACACCCTCTGCTGTTCCTCACACTGGTCCCTCCTCATACTAAGCAAAGCGAATGTAGGCACCTTCTGGCCTAAATGAGGTAGCACCTACCTGATCAGTCTATACCACAGGCACAATTCTATGCACAGCACCTTGAACATGAAGGTGTGATGAACTTGGTTAGCACAGGGAGGAGGTTTTAGCTTTTTGGGAATGCAGTGGTGTACATTAATAGCTTCTGATGCAGTTGGAAGACTTACAACCCTATACTCTACAATTCTCAGGGAAACTGAGAGAATGGCTGTGTTAGTTAGGGTTCTCCAGAGAAACAGAAGAAATATATGAGGGCTATCCAGAAAATATCCAGCCATAAATGTCTCTAATTTTCATATTGCATATCTGGATACTTTCTGGACAGCCCTCATATATATTAGAACAGATACACCGTTGACTTTCAAACAACACAGGTTTGAACTGCCCAGGTCTACTTACATGGGGATTTTTTCTGTAAGTATCCTCAGGTTTCACATGCGTGATTCATGCAACTGTGGATGGAAAATAGTATTTTGATCCGTGCCTGGAAATCCACGTACGCAAAGGGCTAACTAAAATTATATGTGGGTTGTCTACTGTGTCAGCACCACTAACCCCCACGTTGTTCAAGGATCAACTCTGTGAGTGTGCGTGCACACACGCATGTGTGTAAAGAAATTGGCTAATGTGATTATGAAGGCTGAGAAGTCCTATGGTGTGCCATCTGCGAGCTAGAGGCAGGGAAGGCCAGTGGTGTGCATTCAGTGCAAGTCCCAAGGCCTGAGAAGCAGGGGGGCAGTGGCGTACATGCCAGTCCATGGGCAGATGAGATGAGATGTCCCAGTTCAACCCGTGGGGCAGGATAAAAGGGGCAAATTCCTTCTGCCGCTGCCTTTTGTTCTACCTGGGCCCTGAACAGCCTGGGTGATGCTCACTCACACTGGGGAGAACAATCTACTTTACTGAGCTCATGGGTTCAGATGTTAATCTCTATAAGAACCATCTTCACAGACACACCTAGAAATAATGTTTAATGTGCACACCCCATGGCCAGTCAAGTTGACACTTAAAACCAACTATCACATTGGTCTTTCTGGGTTTCCACCTGCCTGGAGAGGACAAGAATGTGTCATTCTCACGTGCAGCTAGATCATGCCTCCATTAGCTATGCAGGCATAGATCATTTATTTGCCAATCTGCTCCCTTAGCCATAACAAGAGTTAGTCAGACCCATGCTGGGGGTGGGGGTGGGGGGATAAATGGACAAGTGAGACTTTTCAGAAGCCCCTCCAGCCACTCACCACGTAGCTAGTTATGACTAGGTAGAGAAGCTTCAGCCAGAAAGACCTGGACTACTGCCACAGTAACCTGCACCTGGGCAGGCGGCAGCCTTCTCTCCAGGGGGACCTCCTCGCCTCCTCGCCTCTTGAGGCTCAGACGACTCAGGAGCACACATTCTGCCCTGGGGGAACAGAAATCAAGGAGCTGTCCCCTCCCTTGCTTTCAGGTAGAGACTCCTGCCAGCTTTCGCCCACAGGTACCTTCGCATCTAAACTTTGCTGCTCCTGCTAGGGTGCTGGTGTTATTGGAAAAGAAAAAAAAAGTGAGCTGAAGTCCCACCTGTTAACCAGGCCTGAATGCAACATTTGCTGCGAGCTGACACCTGCTCTTACTCATCCATTTGACCAAGGGGCCCAGCATTCCCAAAGCTGAATCTATGAGGGGAGCAGTGAGGCCTGCAGAATCATGTTCATTCATGGGGGAAGCGGGAGAAGCCATCTCCCAGAGAACCTTGGCTCTGTGGGTTCCAATGTCCAGCGGAGGACATTAAGTTTGCCCTTGAGCCCCCAAGGGTGGTGAGGGTATTTAGGTATTTAGGCTGACTCTGAGAAAACCTGGAGAACCATTCAATGACACATTCCTGGATCTCCTCAATCTGTCAGGGTGACCCAAATCCTATAGCAATATTCTCTGACGTTGCAAAGCCACCACCACTTTATCATAAATTTCTGAAGAAGTACAGTTATACCCAGTCTTCAATCTCAGGAGCTTAAAATTTTTTCTGAAGTTGTTTTGTTTGGATCATGTTTTTGTCTGCCAGGCATCTTCCCCTTTGGAGAAATAAATGCCCCTCCCTCACACTGTGTAGTTCTGAAGAAAGCTAGAAATCACAGGGGCTCCACCCCTTCAGTCACAGTCCCCAACCAGACCCTCTCTCCCAGGTATTTGAATCTGGAGAGGGAACACAGAGTCACTGGGCTTTCCCCAAAACTATCTTACTGAAGGGAGGCAGCACCTCCCTTGTGTTACTGATGAGGAAACTGAGACTCAAAAAATTAAATACCTTGCCCAAGGTCCCTCACTATTAAATGGAGAGATAGGATCTGAACCCAGGTCTGTGCACTTCCAAAGCTCATCAAAATAGTTACCCTATACAAAGTATGGATTTCCACTTCATCCAATGGAGAAATTAGTGCTAGAGTTAGACTCAGAAACATGTACGAGATTAAGTTGTCTCTCATTTATATGCATGGTATTGTGGCTTTCATGTCCCCATCTCGCTGCAGTTCCCCCCTCGGCTCATCACTGTGTCCTCACACATCCTCCTAGGAGCCGATGAAGGATTTTCAGTCTTTTCCGATGCACACTGTCTTCAGATTTCAGGTTTGCCCTCATTTTCACCTCCATTAAACAGGCACTGGCCTATGCATGTCTCTATTCTCTGAAATCTTTCTTTTCTCAACCAATTACTGCACCCCCTGGAGTTCCACCATCACCCTAACTGCCTGCAAAAGCAGGCTGGAAGCCAGAGTGTCCCTGAAACTGTTTTTGCATTTTGTCATTAGACATCATGCTTTAACCAAATAAAGCATGTCTGCTGAGGGCACTGGACCTCTTCAGAGATGGTTTATTTTCATACGACCCACAAGCTTCTTTCTCTCTAATGAATCCTCATTGCCGTTTTGCTCTCAATGCTCCAGCAGTAACAAGGCACAAAGACTGTCAAGTCTCAGCCCATAAATGACTCTAAATGCACCTATTATTCCACTGTTTTTCCAGCTGATTTCTCCTGAGTTCAATACTTTGTTCTATGCAGTTATTTGTGACCATGTATCTTGCTGAAAGCTCATGGGGTTCACAAAAGCATTTGATTTCTTGGGTATGCAGCATGCTTTGGAAAAAAAAAAACAAATGAAACCAAACAAACAATTCTCATTTGAAAATTACATTGTTTTCTCATAATCCTCAAAGGGAAAACCTAAACACAGTGTCACCCTCATCTAATTAGTCCAGAAGCACACATCAGGCTGTTTCTGTGAAGATAAACTCCAGAGGAAAAGACCCGCTTGACACAGCTCTCGTGGACTTGACAAACACTTTCAGTGCTGTGTAGCCGCTTGCCTTGATGTACGTAGAAGCAATGGAAGGTGCACTGTAATTTAACAAAACTTCAGCACAATTAGTTTTCCCTTTGGAGTCTAAGGGTCATGCTCAAATGTGCTTGGGTTAACTCTTGCTGTCACTTCTCTGCTCCTGCTATGGACTCTATTAACACCCCCCCACCCCCCGCTCTTTAAAAATGTGTACCTTTCTAGACACTGTGGGAGGGAGACATAAGAAATAGCCAAATAGATAGCTTTCAAGGGCCTCTCACTACCGGTAATGTACACAGATTGTATCACTGGTGGCTGGACTCTAAAGAGAATTTCAATTCTAGCAGAAGCAGACGGAAATGGGCTTTTAAAATCTTTTCTCGCTGGATTCCAACCTGCTTGTGAGCTGGCTGCCCACTTTTGCTTGTCTCCTAGCAACCGAGCCCCTTCCTCTGCAGGCACTGCTGCTGTCCACGGGGCCAGGCTTGGGAGACTCAGCCTCTCTCTGCTTCCTCCAGCACAGGGAAAGGATGTCACCCAGGGAACGGGGGTGAACTCTTGGAGAAATTGCTAAATGATCTGTAAGTTCACGGTAAGCATGGCAATCTAAATGGGGCCACCTCTCACACATTTTTCAGGGGATCTTGGGTTTTAAATTCATCCTTCTGCTTCTCTCCAGTAATAGCTTGCATGCATGGAATGCTTTGTATTTTACAAAACACTTCTGCACCCATTACCTCACACATTCCCAAGAGCCTTGAGAGACCTCTATAGTGGGAAAGGCATGGGGAAATTTTGTAAGTTCACTTTTAAATGCTTTTAAGGACCCAAGGAGAAACTCCAGGTCACTCAATTAGTAGAGTTAAAAAAAAGTGAGGAAAATTCCAAACATCAGTTATTATTATTATTATTATTATTATTATTAATCATCAGTAAATTAGGGTTCTGGACAGCTAAACTTTGCCTTTGTGCTTAGGAGTTTGAATGGAGTCCAGGAAAGGTAAAGTATTCTCTATTTTCTTCCTGCTCAATAATTCTTGTCCCTTCCTCAGCAGCCACTATTGGGAATAAAACTGTTTGAAGTTCTTTGTTCATAATGGCCTTTTTCTGACTGAGTTTTACCTATAACATTCTTCCCTTCTGGTGAAAATAGGAAAAGTCGAATGCAGAAAAAGCTCTATATTAGACTTCTCAGGCCTGCATAACAAAATACCTTGACTGGGTAGCTTAACCAAGGAAATTTGTTTTTCACAGTTCTGGTAGCTGAGAAGTCCCAGATGAAGTTCCAGCTGGGTCAGGTTCTGGCCAAGCCTTTCTTCCTGGCTCATACACAACCACCTTCTCACATGTCCTAACATGGTGGAGACAGAGCTCTGCTGTCTCTTTCTCTTGTTAAAAGGGCACCAGTTACATCAGATCAGGGCTCCAGCCTACTGACCTCACGTAACAAAAATCATCTCCTTCATGAAGGGTCCCATCTCCAATACAGTCATATGGAGGTTAGGGCTTCAACATATGATTTGTGGGGAAGGGGTAGAGGGTAGGAGGGCAGTCCATAGCAAGCTCCTTGATTCCCCTGCAGGATGGAGGGAAGAGAAACAAAATATTCACCTACTCTGAAACCCCACAAAGTTTCCCTTAACTGGAAATGGAGGCCAGCCTTTAAACTGCGGGGTCTGGAAATTTAGCCCAGTGATAAAAATCCATTTGTGCTTCTCTCTCTTATTTGTGGAGTGGAACCCTTTGAAAGAAGTTATTGATTCTTTGTGGTTAACAGCATCTTTATCATTTCAGTAGTGTTCAAACAATTAAAATGATTGTTCTAAAAGACTAAAAATGCCATTGAGGAAGGTACTTCTGCTATCTCACTTATCACAGCACCATCAGTTTATGCTCATTGGGAGAGACGGTGGCAGCTGGAGAACCCAGAGGGACTCCTTTGGTCAGCACCTTAGAAAGCAGCAGCTGCAGCTATGGCAATGCCCCCCGTACCCCAGTAGACAGGGAGATCAGATATGGTGATCTTTCTAAAAACGCACAGTCCCTTACTCTCGCCCTGGCTGTCGATGTCATCTTCTCGCCATGCTTCTTGTCCAACTGAGGGGAGCAATGAGAGCTCTGTTTTTCAGCGGCAACAGGAGGTTTTTTCATCTTATCATGTGACACTCTGGATAAAGACAAGCAAGAGCTAAACAGAGTCCTGACTTCACTGCTTCATAATCTTGATAAGAGAAAACACAAACATAAATTTTTAAAATAAATGTTTAATTTTTGCATAATTTTACTTTCAGTTATAGTTGATATTCAATATTATTTTATGTTAGTTTCAGGTGTACAGCACAGTGGTTAGACATTTATATAACTTACGAAGTGATCCCCCTGTAAGTGTAGTACCCACTTGGGACTATACATGGTGATTACAATATTAGTGTCTGTATTCCCTATGCTGCACTTTACGTCCCTGTGACTGTTTTGTCACTACCAATTTATACTTCTTAATCTCTATACCTTTTTCACCCAGCCCCCAACACCTGCCCAACTCTGGTAACTGTAAGTTTGTTTTTTGTATCTGTGAGTGTTTCTGTTTTGTTTTTTGTTTGTTTGTTTTATTCTTTAGAGTCCACTTATAAGTGAGATCACATGGTATTTGTTTCTCTCTGTCTGACTTATTGCACTTGGCATAATATCTTCTGCATCCATCCATGTTGTCACAAATGGTAAAATTTCATTTTTTGGCTGAGTAATATTCCACTTATATGTGTCACACATCTTTTTTATTCAATTGTCTGTTGATGGCCACTTGGGTTGTTTCCATATCTTGGCTATTGTAAATTGTGCTGCAGTGAACATAGGGGTGCATATATGCTTTTTAATTAGTGCTTTGGATTTCTTCAGATAAATACCCATAAGTGGAATTGCTGGGTCATAAAGGTAGTTCTATTTTCATAGTGGCTGCACCAATTTGTAATTCTGCCAACAGTGCACAAGGGTTCTGTTTTCTCCTTATCTTTACCAACACTTGTTTTTTGATTTATTGATGATAGCCGTTCTCACAGGTATGAGGTAATATCTGATTTTGGTTGTAATTTGCATTTCTCTGATGATCAGTGATGTTGAGCATTTTTTCATACATCTATTGGCCACCTGTATGTCCTCTTTGGAGAAATGTTTATGCAGGTCCTCTGCCCATTTTTTAACTGGATTGTTTGTTTGTTTGTTTCTAGTATTGAGTTGTATGAGTTCTTTATAAATTTTGGATATTAATCCCTTATCAGATGTATTATTGGCTAATATCTTCTCTCATTCAGTAGGTTGTCTTTTCATTTTGTTGGTTTCCTTTGCTGTGAAAAAAGCTTTTTAGTTCGGTGTAGTCTGGTTTGTTTATTTTTTCTTTTGTTTCCCTTGCCTTAGGAGATAAATTTTTTTAAAAAAATGTTACCAAGAGCAATGTCAGAGAGTTGCTGTCACTGTTCTCTTCTAGGATCTTTACCATTTCAGGTCTTAATGTAAGTCTTTAATCCATTTTCAGTTTATTCTTATCTATGGACGAAGGAGGTGGTCCAATTTCTTTCTTTTTTTTTTTTTTGCATATATTTGTCCATTTCCCCCAACACCATTGATAACAGACTGTCTTTACCCCATTGTATATTCTAGCATCCTTTGTCATAGATTAAAGGACCATCTAGGCATGGGTTTATTTGTAGGCTCTCTGTTCTGCTCCATTGATCTGTGTGTCTATTTTTATGCCAGTACCATGATGTTTTGATTACTATGGCCTTGTAGTTTGATACCAGGTAATGTGATACCTCCAACTTTGCTCTTTTTTCTCAAGATTGCTATGGTTATTCAGAGTCCTTTATGGTTCCAAAGAAATTTTAGAATTATTTGTATTTCTGTAAAAAAATTGTCATTGGTATTTTGATAGAGATTGCAGTGCATCTGTAGATTGCTTTGGGTAGTATGGACATTTTAGCTAAGCTAATTCTTCCTAACAATGAGCGTGATATATGCTTCCGTTTCTTTGTATCTTCTTCAATTTCTTTCCTCAATATCTTATAATTTTCCAAGTACAGGTGTTTTACTTTCTTGGTTAAATTTCTTTCTAGGTATTATTTGATGTAATTGTAAATGAAATTGTTTTCTTAATTTCTCTTTCTGATAGTTTGTTATTGGTGTATAAAAATTCAACATTTTTCTGAATATTAATTTTGTATCCTTCTATTTTACTCAATTAATTTATCCATTCTAATAGTTTTTTGGTGGATTCTTTAGGATTTTCTCTATATAATATCATGTCATCTGCAAATAATGACAGTTTTTCCTTTTACTTCTTCCTTTCCCATTTGGATGCCTTTTACTTCTTTTTCTTGTCTGATTTCTGTGGCTAGGACTTCCAATGTTATGTTGAACAAAAGTGGTGAAAGTGGACATCCTGATTTTAAGAAAAATGCTTTTATCTTTTCTCCATTGAGTATGATTAGTTGTGGGTTTGTCATATATGGCCTTTATTATGTTGAGATATGTTTCCTCTAGAGTTTTATAATAAATAGATGTAAGATTTTGTCAAATGCTTTTTCTGCATTTGTTGATATGATCATATGATTTTTATTTTTCATTTTGTTTATGTGATATATTATGTTAATTGATTTGATTTGCGGATATTAAACCAAACTTGCATCCTAGGAATAAATCCCATTTAATTACAGTGTATGAGTTTTTTTTAATGTTTTTTTTTTTTAATGTATTGTTGAATTTGGTTTGCTAATATTTTGTTGAGGATTTTTGTATTCATGATCATGAGGGATATTGGCCTATAATTTAAAACAAATTTAAATACTTTATTTGTAATATTTTAAAAACAAAATTAAACTTTTCCTGCCTATCAGTTTGGCAAGGATTAAATATATTGACAAAACCTGTTTGGCAAGGTATTGAGAAATATGTTTAAACTTTATATAATTTTTTTTTTTTGTAATGTCTTTGTCAGGTTTTGGAATCAGGGTAATGATGGTTTCATAAAATGAGCTTGAGGGACTTGCATCCTCTTGAATTTTTTAGGATAGTTTAAGAATAATAGGTGTTAATTCTTTGAATATTTGGTAAAATTTACCTGTGAAGACATCTGATCCAGTACTTTGTTTGTTGGGAGATTGTTTTCATTACTAATTCCATTTCATTAGTAGTAATATGTCAGTTCAGATTTTCTGTTTCTTCTTGATTCAGCCTTGGAAGATTGCATGTTTTTAGAAATTTATCCAGTTCTTCCAGATTGTTCAATTTGTTGGTATATAATTGCAGTATTTTCTTATAATTTTTCGTATAATATTTTGGTGGTGTTCATTGTCACTTCCCTTTCATTTCTGATTTTATTTATTTGGGTCCTTTCTCTTTTATTCTTGATGAGTCTGGTTAAAGGTTTATCAATTTTGTTTATCGTTTCAAAGAACCAGCTCTTGATTTCATTGATTTTTTTAAATATATTTTTTAGACTCTATATTTTAAATTTCCTCTCTGATCTTTTTTATTGTCTTCCTTCTCCTCCCTTGGGCTTTGTCTGCTATTCTTTTTCTAGTTCCTTTAAGTATAAGGTTAGATTGTTATTTGAGTTGTTTCTTGTTTCTTGAGGTAGGATTGTATTGCTATGAATTTTCCTCTTAGGACTGCTTTCACTGTGTTTCATAGATTTGGGGTAATTGTGATTTCATTTTCATTATCTCAAAGAATGTTTTGATTTCTTCTTTATCTCATTGTTAACCCATGTTAGTGTATTTAGCCTCCATGTGTTTGTGTGTTTTTCAGGTTTTTTCTTGTAATTGATTTCTGGTTTCATACTGTTGTAGTCAGAGAAGACGCTTGATATTATTTCAATCTTCCTAAATTTATTGAAACTTGTTTTGTGGTCTAACATGTGGGTTATCTTGAAAAATGTTCCATGTGCACTTGAAAAGAATGTATATTCTGCTACTTTGAGGTGAAATGCTCAAAAAAATCAATGAAATTCATCTGGTATAGTGTGTCATTTAAGTCCACTGTTACCTTGTTGGTTTTCTGTCTGGAAGATCTGTCCATTGGTGTCAATGGAGTATTAAAATCTCCTACTATGACTGTATTACTGTCAATCACTCCTTTTATGTCAGTTAATATTTGCTTTATATATTTAAGTGCTCCTATGTTGGGTGCATAGATGTTTACTAGGGTTATAGCCTCTTGTTGGGTTAATATCTTTCTCATTATGTAATGTTCTTCTTTGTCTCTTATAGTCTTTGTTTTAAAGTCTATTTTGTCTGATATAATTATTGCTACCTCAGCTTTTTGTTTTCATTTCCATTTGTATGAAATATCCTTTTCTATCCCTTTACTTTTAATCTCCATGTGTCTATCAATCTAAAGTGGGTCTCTTGTAGACAGCGTATTGCATGCGTCTTGTTTACTGATCCATTTAGCTACCTTATGTCTTTTGATTAGAGCATTTAGTCCATTCACATTGGAAGTAATTGTTGATAGACATGTAGTTACTCCCTTTTTATTTTTTATATTTTAGATATTTTTTCTTCCTCTTCCTAAAGAAGTATTCTTAACATTTCTTGTAGTACTTGTTTGGTGGTGACAAACTCCTTTAGCTATTTCTTTTCTGGGAAGCTCTTTATCTGCCCTTATATTCCAAATGATAGCTTTGCTGGGTAGAGTAATATTACTTGTAGGTCCTTGCTTTTCATTGGTTTGAATATTTCATGCCAATTCCTCTGACTTGCAAAGTTTTTGTTGAGAAAGCAGCTGACAGTCTCATGAGAGCTCCCTTGTATGTAAGTAATTGCCTTTCCCTTGCTGTTTTTAGGATTCTCTCTTTGTCTTTAACCTTTGGCACTTTAATTATGATGTGTCATGGTATAAGCCCCTTTGGATTCATCTCATTTGGAACTCTCTGTTCTTTCTAAACTTGTATGTCTATTTCCATCACTAGTTTAGGAAAGTTTTCAGTCATTACTTCTTCAAATTGGTTCTTAATCTCTTGCTCTCTTTCTTCTCCTTCTGGTATTCCTATGATATGAATGTTGTTACTCTTGATAGTTGTCCCAGATATCACTTAAACTATCCTCATTTTAAAAGTCTTTTTTATTTTTGTCATTGCAGTTGGGTATTTTCTGCTACCTTATCTTCTAATTGCTGATATGAACATCTGCTTCATCTAATCTGCTGTTGATTCATTCTAGTGTATCATTCATTTCAGTTATTGTATTTTTTATTCCTGACTGGTTGTTTTTTTTTTTTATGGTTTCTGTATTCTATTTTTATGCTTACTATCTCTTTGTTGAAGTTATCACTAAGTTGCTTGAATATTCTTATAACCAATGTTTTGAACTTTGTCTCTGGTAGGTCGCTTGACTCCATTTAATTTTGTTCTTTTCCTGTTTTCTCCTGTTTTTTCATTTGGGACATGTTTCTTTGTTTTCTCATTTTGACTGCCTCTCTACATTTGTTTCTATGTATTAAGTAGATCTTCTATGCCTCAGTATTTTTCAGGTAGCCTTATGTGTAGGCATTTTGTATGGAGCAGTGGCACAGTCTCCCTGATTATCTGGGCTGTGCACTCCTGGAGTGCCCCTTATATGGGTTGTGTGTGCCGTCCTGGTGTAGTTGAGCCTTAATTGCTTTTGGCATGTCAGTGGGTAGAACTGTTCTTCAAACTGACTGGCTGTGAAGGGAGCTGACCCAACAGATCAGGATTCACTCCAGTGGGCTTATATGTCTGCTGAGACCACCCTTTGGGTGTGCCACTTGTGGGGCTAACTGGATAGTGCTCTGTTGTGGTCTAAAGTCAGCCTCTGACTGTGTTGGTTCTGGGGCCTCTTGAAAGGTGCTTTTGTGTTGGCCAAGGCCAGCTGCTGCCTATGACCAGCTCAGGGCTACTTAGTAGGAGCTACAAAACTATCTGTGGTTAGTTGCTGGCTGTGTTGGACCTGGAGACATGTGAGAGAGGCCACACTGAGAATCAAGGCCAGCTGCCACCAGAAGCAGGCCTGGGGCAGGTTAGCAAAAGGCCCAATGCACCCCATGGCCTGATGCTACCTCCTGCAGGCTTGTAAGGCTCAGTAGCTGAAGGAGCATTGGTTGATATTGGAGTTGGGTAAGGCAGGATCTCAGGTAGTCACCAAATTAATGCAGATAAATGTTCACCAAATTAATGCAGATTTAGATTTGGTGCCAGTGCTGAGCCTGAGACCCCTTGAAAAAATCTCAGAGCACACTGTGGCCAGCCACTGCCTATCTTGGTCCAGAAGACCCCTGAGAGTTGACAATGGAAGATCTCAGCATCGGTTAGTGCTGGTTGCCTGCCACCAAAATTGTCTCTGGCAGTGCCCATTGTTTGCTGCTGAAGGTGCTTCCTATAGTGTGTGGAATGGGTCTGGCTGCCCAGTCACTGCAAGTGCTTCTCTATGTACTGCAAAAGTTGGGCAGGGCAAGGTCCCAGGGAGTCAGCAGAGTGGGATGAGTGGTGTTCACCAGGTTAACACGGATTTACTGGCACCAGTGCTGAACCTTGGGTCACTCTGCAAAGTTCCTGGAGCACAGCTAAGCCAGCTGCTGGATGCCTCAGTCCTGCAGACCCCTGAGAGTTGTCCAAGAAAAACTGCAGTGTGGGTTGGGGCTGGTTGCCTAAAAATGCCTTTAGCAGTGCTCTGTGAGTCGAATGGAGTAAGGGTACCAGATAATTAGTTGGGTAGAGCTAGTAGAGTTTACCAGGCCAATGAAGTTTCAGATTTGGCTGTGTGAGGGAGGGCTCAACACAGGAAAGGTAGTTCTTGACTGTAGGCTATATCAGAGGAGGACTCCACACAAGGATGATGGATGTTGTCCCTCTAGCACTCATCCTGAAGCTACACAACTCAGTCTTTCCCTGTATGCCTCTTGTGCCTCTTAGGTTGCTGCCCTCCACCAGAACCCAGGGTGAGTGCCTGTGACTGAGTCTGTACATGGGCCCTCTAAGAGGACATCTGGGTTTCTAGCAGCCTTCCATCTCAACAGGACAGGTGGAATCCTTACTCATTTTCACAGCCAAATATTGTGGGGACATCCGTGACACTGGGACCCCTCACTCCTCAGGGGGGACCTGCACTGCAGAGATATCACTCCTGATGTTTAACCACTACACGTGGGTATGAGGTCAACCTGTTTTGAATCTTGGCCCTCCTACCAGTCTCAACATAACCCATTCTTTATATCCTTAGTTATAGGAGTTCTATTCAGCTAATCTTCAGATAGTTCTTAAGGTTGATTTTTTATAATTCAGTTGTAATTTTAATGTGGTTATGGCAGGTAACAAGCACAGTATACTCTGCCATCTTGTCCAGAACTTAGAATAATTTTAGATTTACATAAAAGTAGCAAAGAAAGCAGAGCTCTCTGTACACCCACCAGCTAGTTTCAATGTCCCCTTAGTGTTATCTCACATTACTGAAGTACGTTTGTCAAGTTAACAAACCAATATTGGTGCATCATTGTTAACTATATTCTAACTTTATTCAGATTCCACCAGGGTTTCCATTAATGTCCTTTTTCTGTCCAGGGTCCAGTTTGGGGTCCTGCGTTGCATTTAATTGTCATGTCTCCTTAGTCTCTTCTGAAGTGTTACAGTTTCTTAGTTTTTTTCCCTGTCCTTTATTTATGCTGTTGATATTTTTGAAAAATATTGGTCAAGTATTTTGTAGAAAGTTTCTCAATTTGGGTTTGTCTGATGTATTTTCTCATGACTAGACTGCGGTTACGGCTTTTTTTTTCTTTTTCAAAAGAATACCACTGAGGTCATGTGCCCTTCTCATCATATCATTATTAGAGGGTAACTGATGGCCACATGACATCACTGATTATGTTAATCTTGATCATTTGGTTAAGGTGTTATTAGCCAGATTTCTCCACTGTAAAGTTATCATGTTTACCTTTGTATACTCTAGTTTTCAGAAGTGAGTCACTAAGTCCAGCTAATCCTGGGTGGTGGGGGATGAGAGGAGAGTGTTATATATTTTCTTTGGGAATATTTGCCCCCCCCCTTAATGTATGAAATATGCATTTTTAAAAAGCACAATAAATACTCCTGAAGTTCAATATTTCTGGTCTACAACAGAGGCAAGTACTTTCAGACAAGAGTACCAAAACAAAACCAATTCTACCACAGGTTAATTGATATTTACAAGAGTTAAATTCCTACAGCATCTCATCAATGTTATAATGAAATGACATTAAACAGAATGATGTTATTTGAGGACCTGCTGTATTCATTATTAGAAAGATCTTGAACCACAAGATGTTCATTGCAACAGGCTTGCTACGGACTGGAGATTACTACTGAATTAATGTCATAGAGGGGACTTTCAGGGCAAAAATGATATTGTCCCTTGTGAAATGTCAATGCTAATTTTTAGGGTTAAAAAAGAAAAGGAAAAAGAAGAGTCCAAGCTCTTTCACAAATCAGGCTACAGAATCCCTATAGGGTGCTGCAGGCCAGAGATAACTCCTCTCCTGTCTGGAAATGCAGAAAAAAAAAAGTAGCATTTGATACCATAGGCAGCCTGGAGTCTCTCTTGAAGAAAAAGTGCCTCTTTCCATCTCAAGGTTGGAAAGAACAGTTGGCTGAATTTGCAGAAACCAGTGGTGCTTTGAAAAAGTCCAACTAGCGAAGAACTGAGCAATGGGGAACCCGAGGCTTCCAGAACAAAGCAGAATCAGTGCAGAGGCCTAAGCCCAACATTCATTTGAAAACCAAAGCAAAACCAACAATAACCAAGCCAAACAAAAACCAGAAAAACCTTTTAAACATGTTTACTTTTAAATTTAAAAATAAAAAATACAGCAAAAATAAATAGAGTCAAAAGGGTATACAATGAAAAGAAAGTCTCTTTTTCTAAAACTCGGGGCCCATTCTTGAAAGGCAGCCTCTATTAATGGTTTCTTATGTTTTCAAAGATGCCCACTTCGGCATTATTTGTAATACCCAAAAGGCTAGAAGTTAGCAAAGTGTTTATTGGTAATGAGCTAGCAAAATATATTATGGTTCATCCACACAATGGGATGCTATGTAGATATTACAAAGAATGAATTCACTACAAGTGCTTGTGTGGGAAGGTCTGAAGAATATATTATTAAGTGAAAAAAAGCAAGGTATGTAGAACAGGATTTGTCTTTCTGATTTAGGTCACATAACCTCACTCAAAAGCAAATTGCCCAGCATTACCAAAGGTTGGTCTGACCAGAAATATGTGGAGAGAAGTCACAGACTTGGCAACAGTACATTGGAGAAGATTGTACCTACTAAAATGATGTTACTGCTGCATTGTCTTGAATCTTAAATTCTGCCCTTGACATTCACATGGCACTTCCTGCTATAATTCATCACACACTAATAACTTGTTATAAATACTGTGCTTCATTGGTTCTAAAGTACCCTTTTTGTCATATTTTAACAACTCTGAAATCAAGAGGTCTCAAAAAATCTTGGCGAGGTAGCAGTTGGTGAAGCGGGGCAGTCATAGCCCACACACACACAGCAAAATTTGTCAGAGGCTTGGAAGAAAACCCAGGAGATATTGTGGAGAACTCCTTTTTTAAAATGTTGCACCAGCAAAGACGTTAGTTGTGTGTGTGTGTGTGTGTGTGTGTGTGTGTGTAGGAGAAAGAAGCAGTCTGCAATAATGCTAATCAAAAAATGATTAAGAAGAGCCAAACTTTGAATATAAAACATGTTAAAGAATACTATTACCAATTAATTTATTTTGCTTAATTTTTTCTTTTTATATACACACAAGAGGAATGTAGGATAAAAATCTATGTCTAAATAAGTTTAAAGAGTTATTTCAGTAAGCATAATAAATTCTAAATAATCAAACAGCAGAATACCAGAGTTTAATTGGTAGCCTTTATTATTTCTTAGCATAATATAAAACAACGTCATGTCTTACAAATACTGGTGTTTCTTCTTTAAGAAAAAGGACAACCTACTGAGAGATTCAGAATACACACCTCCTGTCTTTGGTAGACCCTGCATTTAAATAAATTGGCTGATTTTCAGGCACCCTTTTGCACCTCTAAAAGGAAAGGCTTGGATCTAAATAACTCTTGCTTGGGAAAGGACAAGAGAGAGGTTTTCCATGGGAGTATTCCTTATTTACCTATAAATTGTCTTTTTCGTTGTAACAAGAGTATGCTAACAATCATTTGTTAATTCATTTCTTTGTAGCATAGGTTGCTTGATGTCATTGCAGCTTACGGTTATATAGGAGGTCACTCTGATGATGAGAATCTGTATTTTGCTAATTTGACCCAACTGTAATCTCAGGACCCACTGCAAAGTTGCTCCCCAGTTAGTAAGCATTTCCAGGTTTATCTGGGATGTCTCCCATGCATTCTATGTATGTTAGGTCCACCATATGAGGTTCTGTTATTTTTTTCCACTCTTTGGTCCAATCTCCTTCCATTGGGAGGGTCCAGATCCACTTAGGGCTGGTGTTCAGCCAGGTGCTGCTGCTGCTTCCTCTGGCTGCTGCTGCTGGTACATGATTGCCCCCATATTCTGTTGCAAACTGGGGGAAATAACTATCTCTCTTTTTGGCTTACACTGTTGCCATGATTTCTGCCCTCCTTATTGGCTAGAAATGGGCAACTGACCTAAACTGAGCCAATCAAGGCTCTTCCCTGGAATTTTTGAACATGGGGAGCTCTGGTTTCTAGAGCTGTAAATCTAATGTGAACTTGTGGGTTGCTCCCAGCTACAGTTCTAGAACTGGCTTGAGACAAGAAAGCAAGCATGCAGAGAGCAGCAGAGGCCCAAATTTCAGGCTCAGCTATACCCCTGTCCTTCCCATGGTTTGGTTACATGAGTCAAATTTGCTTAAGCTATGTTTATTTGGGCTCCTGTCACTTGTAAACCCAAGTATACTCACCCCACTGTGATACTTCTCTTTCAATACTTATCCCCACCCTTCTTCATACTGCAGTCCATGGTGAGCTGTGATGAGAGATAACCCCAGGTGATAGACACTACACTGAGTCATCACTCACCATCTCCATTGGCCACAATTGTGGTCTTGGACTAAGCTGGCCTGGGGTTACTTCCTGGGATAAGTTCTCTGCCTGACCATTCATGTCTGTACAACTTGGTACTTTCTCTTCCTTACTCAGACTCTACTTCCTTCCCTCTCCCAAACCCCTCCCCTTTTCCTCTGAAGCTTCCATTCCGTAATTACCAAATTTCTCTATATCTTCAATGTTTTCATTGAACATTTCCTTCAGTCTCAACTTGTACCAAGCATTTTCCCAAGGACATCACTTCTTCTGCTACCCTCTTAAATGGAGGCTGCTCTTTTTTGGAGGCTCTTACTCTGTTGGGAAACTAAAGCCAATTTTTGAGGCCTACTAGCCTCTTCTCACCTCGTCGCTGCCTTTTACCGCCTTCCTAGTAACTCCCTTTCATTCTTCGGTAACATTTGCCCCTGATTCCCAGGCTCCCTCTACAACTAAGGCCATCAGCCTGGGGGACTTGAAGGTCCACATGAACAACCATTCAAAAGCTCAGTCTCTAGGTCACAGATTGCTTCCTCGCCAAAGGCCTTTTCTCCCACACCACCCCGCCATTTCCTCCTACTGTCTCAACTTCGATCTTGTCATTTTCGAGAAACTGTACTAATGTGTGACCATGCCACAAATTTACATGTCCTGCTGTCTAACCATAACCTCTTATTCTTCCATCTTGCTCTTTGAATGGTTCCCAGTATATCTGCCTTTCCACAATATTAGAGCCTCATTGGAGTGACTCCTTTGACCTTTCTGCTTTCTCCTTATCTATTAGCTCCTTTAGCAGAAACAGCATCCTGTTTCCAAAGACATGAGTGTCAGAAGTGGAAGTGGTGTCTGACGTTAGAAGTGGCATGGTGCCATGTCCAGAGTTATGTTTGATTTCCCCACATCCTTTATAGCACTAAGGAGTGTTAGTCTTTACAGTCTTTGCCAATATGATAGAAAAATTCTCCCTCACTGATTATTTTATTTGTATATCTGATTGCTAGCAAAGTTGAACATTTCCTTTTGTGGTTATTGGTCATTTGTATTCTTTTGTAAATTGTCTGTTAATGTCCTCTGCCTATACGGATGCTTGTCAACTTGCAATAAAGTTACATTCCAATGAACCCATCAAAAGTTGAATGTATTTTAAGTAGAAAAAATGCATTTAATCCACCTAACCCACAGAATATTAAAGCCTAGCCTAGCCTACCTTAAACATGCTCAGAACACTAATGTTAGCTTACTTTTGGGAAAAAATCATCTAACACAAATTCTATTTTACAGTGAAGTATTGACTGCTATCTCATGTAATTTATTGAATACTGTACTGAAAGTGAAAACCAGAATGGATGTATGGCACCTCACCATTAACGTTCACAGCTGAAAGCACAGAGGGCCTGAAGAATGTTTGAAGGACTGGACTAAAACAGAAAACAAAAAAGACTGAGAAAACTCTGGCAACATAGTCCACTCTAGCGTATCCATTGTTTACCCTGGTGATTGTGTGGCCGACTAGGACCTTTCGCTAGCTGCCGTTACCCAGAATCACAATAGAGTACAGTAGTGCATATCACTAGCCTGAGAAAAGATCCAAATTCAAAATTTGAAGTACACTTTCCACTGAATGCATATCGCGTTTCATTATTATATAGTTGAAAAATCCTAAATAGAACCATTGTAAGTAGAAGACCATCTGTGTTTACACTTGAATATTCATCTTTTCCTATGAATTCATAAGAACTTGACATATTAAAGTTACTAGTTCCTTGTTATATATGTTGTCAAAGCTTATTTGTCTTTGAACTTAGATTATGGAGTATTTTATACTCTGTAGAAATTTTTAATTTTAAGATATCTACCCCAGCAGTTTTTTTCTTTATGGTTCCACTTTGGTGACAAGCTTCCAAAAGGACTTCCCCATTTGTTCTCTAGAGCTCTTTATGGTTCAAGTATTTACATTCTTAATCTATAATCTTCCATGAACTCACTTTGATACAAACAAGTGCAGAGTGGATTCAGCCATATTTTGCCGAATGGCCAGCAAGATGTCTCAGTATCGTTTATGAAATGTCATCTGATTTCCACTCATTTGAATTCTATTCCATTGATCTGTCTTTCCTTATGCCAGAACTAGACTATTTTAATTTCTATAGCTTTATAAAATGTTTTAGCATTTCCTAGAGTAATTTTCTCTCATCAGCAAGATAGCATGACTCTCTATTAGGCATTTTCCTATTACTCCTAAGTAAACTTTTTGGGTATTTTTGTTACAGAAATTAAATATATAAATTTATTTATGTCTTGTCAAAAGGATTGTTTTTGTCAATTTATTTCATGTTTTCTGCTTTTTGGTTTTCTAGGTGTTTCCTTTGTTTTCTGTATTTTATTCTATATCCAATGTGATATTAAAAATAATACTAGAAATGTTTTATTTGCTTGAATTCTCTATGTTCATTTTCAGAAATTCTGTGTTGTTTTTTTTTTTTTTGTCTTTTGGGTTTTTGTTTTGTTTTGTTTTTTCTGAATGGGATGGGGGTTGGGGGCATGGGTGAGAAAATTTCAGGAATTAGGAAGTACAGACACTCCTCACTTGATGGAGTTCTTTTCCTATGACTGGCTTGTTAAGCGGATTGGTATATAAGTGAGGAGCTTAAAGGCTGATGTCTTGTGTGTCATGGCACCATAGGGTATGTTTCTATAGATATCATGCAACACCACACTTATAAACAAAATATGTAGTCCTGTGTGATTGTAAACGCTTAATGTAGTGAATACTAACTTGACAGCAGGAACAAAACAAAGACTGAGAAAGGAGATTCCCAAGACTCCAGACTGAGTAAGGGGATTCCCTGAGCTGGAGAACTGGCCGTAAGTCTGAACAGTCATTAAACAGGTAAGTTGTTAAGTGTACAAATTAGTAACCACAAAATAGTCACAGGGATATGCAATATGGTATGGGGAATAAAAAGAAAAAAATCAAATTCAGAAATTCTATTTTTAATTATTTTACTAATGTCTTAAGGCTTAGAAAAGTAACCCTTAAATTTCTACTTCTTTTATCTGGCACGAAAATAAACCTTTTCATAAACCTCATGTTACTTTTTTTCTGTTTAGTCATCATGAAGTAAATATATGGATGCAGACACAGGTTTGCCAATAGTCTGGAGTTTGCTTGGCCCTTTCTGCTTAAAACCCATAGACTGGGCTAGAAGAGGAGCCTCTAGCAGACATTGTTGGTGCACTTCTGCCGGGCCCAGAGTTATACTCCAATCATCCAATCAACCTGCAATCCATTCCAACCTAAAATTTTCTTTTTTTTAAATTTATTTTTTATTTTTTTTAATTTTATTTTTTATTTATTTATTTTTTCCAACCTAAAATTTTCTAAGCAAGAGAGTAAAGTACAGTTGGTAGCTTTCCTTTAAACAGCATCAGGCATGAGGCCACTTGCCTCCAATGATCTTCCTGTTTTCACCCATACCAACAGTGTAGAGGTGACTCTGTCTAAGATGGGGTGCTTTGCAGCTTGCTCCCGGCCATCTCCTGTTCTTCTGCATGATGGCGGGTACAGACTCCAAACTGCTGTGCAGAGTGACGCTGATAGTGAGATCGGGAGCTGAGCCCAGCTCATCATTACATGGCTCCAGCACAGTTAGGCACTGGCAGTTTGTTTTTCTAGAGTGTCTGGTCTGCACTTGGATTATGTATATATAACAAAGGAAGACTCTCAATAATTTCTTCCTCCTTTAAGTCCATCTACCCCATTCTCCTTCAAAGTATGGAACATGCAGGAGGCAAATCAAATAATAAGCTTTTAATCCCTCTTGTTGTCTGTCCCACTGTAGGCCTACAGCATTGTCTTATTAATAGTTTTTAATGCTGTGACTAGTTCTGTAATGTGGTCATGGCATTTTAATGTGAAGGCAGAAGAAACAGTATCAGAAACAGAATTCTACTGCCATACTAACTCAGAAACCATCTCTATATATATTTTTTCAAAGTAAACGATGTAACTTGAAACCTACTCAATTCAGGAAATGCAAAATTTGCAGTTCTTATGGGAATATTATATCACCATCTTTGCATTTGCTTAAGGTATTTCACTTAAGAGGCAGAATAGTAATCTAAAATGCTTCCTACTTTGTATGTATTAATGCAATAGTCATAGGTTAATATTTAATTAGGATTAAATTAAGTACAGATATGCATACTAAGGGTGATTATCTTTTTTTATTCCCTCACCCTCCCATCCACCAGACTATTTTAATATTGTACTAGTTTGGGGAAGAGTGATAAACCCATCCATTTCAAAATGATTCATACAAACTATAATGGTGTCTCATTATAAGAAAGTAAATGGTATTATACTGGTACTCTTCTCCTAGTGGGACAATGGCAACTTTACTTTCTTTGAGAAAAGTCCTACATAGAACCTACAGATGTGAAAGAGATTTTTTTTTAAAGCTTTGGCGACAGGGGGGATTAAATAAGATACTGAGAAAACAAAGAGAATAAAAGGAGAAAATTAAACTTAATTTTTTTCTTAACCTTTTTTTTACTCCAAAATGATAGTTCTTTGCTATGAAGGGCAGCAGCTCTATGCTTTGTTATTTTAGCATTTGTTTTAATAACTCTGTCTCTACTAACTGTACAAGCCTGATTGAGCCCTGCACCTTGAGCTCCATACACTATAGAGAGGGGTAGGGAGGCGTACATGCAGGAAAGGAGGTGGGTTGCATGCCGGCAGGTGTGTAGCTAAGGATCCAAGCTTCAGTGAACATGGGGTGTTGGGGATGGATAGTGAGGAGCAAACATTCATTAATCTCTGTTAATAGACGATGGCAGAAGAAACCTGTGATCCAGAACCTGCTGGACCTGGTGCTAGGAGAACACGACTGAGGCACTGAGCTCACTTCCAGGTACCTTATTTTAAGAGAGAGGTTACACTGAGAGAATGAAATATGTCTGGGAAGGAGTATCAGGTGGTAGAAATTAAAAAGAAAGAAAACACACACACGGCATGAATTGGAGAAGAAAAGATTGAGGAAGAGGCAGAACATTTTAGAATTAGAATATTTAAAGTGGCATTGTGGAGGAAAGTTGTTACAATTTGCTTTTCTAGCTCTGGGGGGCAAGACCAGGAATAATGCCTGGAAGTCTCAGGGGGACAAATTTGACTGGTATGAGGTGGGGTTTTCTCACAATGGGGGTTGTTAGCTTAGAGAGAGGCTGCCTGCTGAGTCCTTGCACTTCCTTAGTATGTAAAGTTTATATGTTAAGCCAGGCTAGGGAGGTACAAGTGATGATTTGGAGGGCACAAATAATTAGGTAATCCCTAGTGCTCCTTCTAACTCTAAGATCTCTGTTCCACTTTCCTCTTATAGTATGGGTTCTGTAACTGAAACATTATAATACGGAAATTTATGCAATACTTTTATATCCAATCAGACCATGCTGCAATAGAAATGAATATCACGGAGTGATCTGAATCACAAGGAAATCTCAAACAGGCTTATTCTTTGTTACAGAATTTCAAAGGTAAAATTTTGTCACCCAATATTTGGTGAGTGAAAAAAAAATCCCAGTTGTTTTTCATTGTATTTGTATAATAGTATTTTCAGAAAACTCTCAATTTAGGTTAACTTATTGTTAAGCCTCTTCCCTCCCCTCCCCATTTGCTGTGAAGGCTTAGCCATAAGGCTGAGAAAAGTGGGGACAATGTATAGAGGAGGAGGATGCCCACCTCTTGTGGCCCAGGTTACCGATCCACAGTCCCTGGCAAACAGGCAGAAGTGAAAAAAACACCTCCTCCTTCGGCTTAGCAGACTGGAAGGAAGGAGAGAGAGAGAAGCAGCAGAGTGTGCCCAGACTTCATGGAGTCTTCAGCTCCCAGGGGGAGGAATGTTAGGTGGATTCCAGGGAATACAAGGGGGAGGCACATGTTTGTTTTGCTTCATATTTGGCATTCTGCAAGAAGCTCATCTCAAAGGCCGTGCTGTCCTGGCCTGTGGAACCACATTGAGTACAGTTGTTGGAGCAGCAGGACTTGCTCAGGGGGAACTGGAGTTGGGTTTTCCTGAGTAGTTGCTGGTTTTAGTGTGGCCCGGGTAGGACCTAGAAATTTCCACATGTGCCCAAGAGGGTGCATGTTCAGGATATAACTGGGTTGAAATCTGGGGGGTGTATTGGAGCTTGTGATGGTGAGGGGCAAAGAGCCAGACCTTCCCAGGACTTGGATGAAAGACAAGGCAGAGTCTCAGAGAGGTCTGCCATGCCCACAGCATCTGAGGGGCCAACCAGCCAGTGAGCACCACTGTGGCTTGGTGGGGCTGAGTGACCCAACTACAGACAATGGCAGATGAGGCTCACAGAGCTAATGGAGGTAAGTCAGAAAGAGACACCATTGTCACAGAGGCTGGCCAGGACTCAGAAAGCCACACATGAGCACAGATCTGCAGTTAAGAAGACCTTTTGCTGCTGCCGAGGTCTCAGGGCCACACCCCTTCTTCATACACCTAGGGGTCATCTTGTAGAAGAGCAGTGAGGATGGCTGGAGAGACAGAGCATTTTTATGTAAACGGATTGAGTATTTTATTAAAGACACTGTTTACATGATCACACCACAACACCAGGTTGTAAGATTGGACTAAAATTTAGGAGTATTTTTCTGGCTTTCCAACAGGTGGATCTCATGAAAAAGATCTGCTTTGGACCACATAAAGAAACAACATTCTCTTTGCATGTCTGAGTTGGAGTATGAATACATTTTTGACTCCATTATAAATGTCAATAGCAAAAAATTGTGACATTGAGCTTATGAATAGACACTTGTACTTACAGTGCCTAGGGTGATGTTGAGAGCATAGAATATGACAAACAATTATTTGCTAAGTTAATAAATTAATTAGTAGCCAATTTTCAGTAATAGGGTGGAAGAACATTTTTACAAACTCAGATATATGATTATAGAAATATCAGTCACTTCCTTGGTTTGATGCAGGCTCTCCGGGGAATCTATATAATTTAGTATCTGTCTGAAACAGGACCAGCAAGATAAGATATCTCATCAGGGAGAAATTGAAAAGACGAAATGGAGTAGGCGGGACTAGCATCAGAAAGGACTGTATAATAAAGGTCACTAAGAGGAGATGGAAGAAAAAAATCAATGAAAAGCTGTAAAAGAAAGAAAAAAAATTGTAATAGCCAAAGTTAATTGGAGGGAATGACAAATGGAGTGGGGTTTGGGTTATGCATATGAGGCCTACCTTGTATAGTCCATTTTGTTTTTATGCAATATCCTTAATACTCCATGTCATAAAGCACTTAACATAAAACACTCAATAAGAGAATCAATTACAGACTGGAAAAGACATAAAACTAATTTAAAAATATTTTACATTGCATTTTTATACCAACTAACTTTAAAATGAGTTGTTAGTTTGTTGATTTGCCTATTTAATTTTGAATACTAGTCTCCTATTTGTATCAGCACAGCCCAATACATTCACGGCATAGAATCAAACCCCTGGAGATAATGTTTTCATAGTATACTTCATGGTAGAATTTCTGCAAGTCTAAAGATGTTCTACTCATCCTAAACACCTTTTTCTTCCTTATCTACTCTTTCAGTTATTTTTTATTTTAACAACGTATGTCAGCTCTGCTCTAGCTCAGATTCTCAACACCTCCATTAAAATCAGGGATAGAAGATAGGATTAACTCCTACGCTGGTTTCAGTGGACTAGGGTGCTGTATTGAAAAGGATTCTGAGGCATCATCCAGGTACACAGGGAAAAAATGTCAAGATTGTTTAACAATGTCTACTGTGGATGTGGGAGAAGGAGGGCTAGTATGCCAACCATGTATGTGTCAGCCCTGGCCCAGATCTTTTAACAGCTCCCCACTACCTTCTCACCTTTAGCCTCTTGTCTGTATAATATTATCTTCCTAAAATCAGGAATATTCACTTTGCCCTCATACACCTTTGGTGGCTCCTTATTTCTTACTTAGAAAAGTCAAACCTCCTTATCATGGTGTTCAGGGCCTTCACAGCCTGGCTTACCTTTCAACTCTGTGGTCTTCTATAGTCTTACATTCCAGCCACTCTGCACTATTCAAACAGATTCCAAGAGTATGCCTACATTCGTATTTTCTCCTTTCTTTGAAATACCCTTTGCCTTCCCATATGTATATCCTCCACATCTTTCATGCTTCATTTCAAAAGCTCTCTTCTTTGGAAAGCCTTCTCATATTCCCCCCAGCCAGGCAGACTTAATTGATGATTCCTGTAATGTATTGTGCACGCAGATGAAAATGAGCTTGGCTAAGCATTCTGAACAACAACCTGCTTACCAGATTTTGCCAACTCTGGATCCCAGGACCTTTACAGTGATAGAGTAGTGGCTTGCTGTCCAGAAATATATGCCTTGTAATATCTGGAAGGACTTTATAAGAGAAACAAAGGGGTTAATTGAGAATCAAGAAACCCATATTCTGGAATGAAACTATATCCTATTATTTATGAAGCCTAAATTACTTGGTGGGTTTTGAAATTAAGTTCTTGTTCCTTATCACCAATGAACTAATGGAAGTCTTACCCAGGCTGTTCTGATTCAATAACAATGAATGTATATGGGATAACAGAGATTAATGAATGTTTGCTCCTTACTATCCATCGCTAAGTGAAAGACTTTTAGTTTTTAAATGATTTTAAAAAGGTTACCTATTTGAGAACTTTTAAAACATACTCTGAAAAATGGAAAATACAAAAATGGGAAAAGATATACTAGGAATGTGAACAAAGAGGACACAGAGATTGAGATATTATTATCGAAGTTGAATTCAAAGCAAAAAATGCCAAACAGAAAATATCTGTCTATAATGAAATACAGCAGTAATGGATCTTTTTGTACCAATTGACATAGTATCAAATGATTAACGAATGGGCTATGCTAGTGAGAAGGAAGAAAAATATATGTTTCCTAGGAAGGTCATAAACAGAAAAGCCCAGGTAACTTTTATGAGACCCAGACTTTTCTGAATGCCAGGCTACCTACTGAACATCTTCACTGGATAGCTAATAGGCATCTTATACTTAGGTGTTCAAAACCAAATTTTCACTTATCCTCAAATCTAATCTTCTGACAATCTTGAATCTCAGAGGATGGTAAGTCCATTCTTCCAATTGCTCAAGCCAAAAACCTTGAAGTTTTTCTCGACTCCTTTCATTCTTCTACATTTCACATCCATTCTGTCAGTGAATTCTGCTTTACCCTAAAACACAGTCCAAATCTGATCCCTTTGTGTCACCTTTGTAGTTGATACCCTTGTCCAAGTCATTATCACCTTTCATCTAAATTATTGCGATACCTTTACAGCTGGTCTCTCCTGCCCTCAGAACAGCCACAGTGGTTTCTCTAAAACTCAAGAGTGTGTCACCTCTTTGCTCAAAGCCTTTCAATTGCTTTCTAGCTCCTCAGAACAAAATCCAAAGTTCTTACCATGACCTGTAAGGCCCTGCATAATCAGGCCCTCACTTACTTCACTTTGTCTCCTTTCAGTCCCCTCCCCCCGCCCCGCACCCCACTTGATTTTAGACACACTGACCTCCTTGCTGCTCATAAAATAAGGTGTGTCCCTGCCCTTGGGCTCCTGCCCTAGCTGTTCCTTCTAGCCAGAAGACTCTTGCCTGGAGAGCAGAATGA
This sequence comes from Lyroderma lyra, assembly GCA_004026885.1. Classification (NCBI taxonomy): domain Eukaryota; kingdom Metazoa; phylum Chordata; class Mammalia; order Chiroptera; family Megadermatidae; genus Lyroderma; species Lyroderma lyra. The sequence goes on from PVJL010004004.1 coordinate 78,273, forward strand.
TTCACTTCCTCATCTCCTCCAGGTTTCTGTGCAGGAGTTACTTATCAAAGGGGGCTGTCATCCTCATAAAATAGCACTTCCTCCATTCTTCTCCTTCTCCACTCACTTCCCATTCGTCTTACCTGCTCTATTTTTCTACATAGTCCTTATCACCATCTGACCTATGATGTATACTTTTTATTATTATTGTTTGTATGATTTCTGCAGCTCCTTCTCCTCCTCTAGAATGTAATTTCTATGTAGCCCATTTAAGGACTTTTTTAGGGGAGTTGGGTTGTTTGTTGCTGTAGCCACAGACTCTGTGACAATGCCTGGACTATGGTAGAAACATAGTATGTATTTGTTGAAAAGATTGAATGATCGTGCCAGTTACCCAGCTACCCTTAGGTGTCCCTGGGAACTCAAGAAGGATACATGAAGGCCAGGGAGAGGTAAAGGTGGTTGGATGAGCTGGCCCAGACTGACCCCTCTAGCAGAGATCTCAGCACTTGGTAGTCCACCTCAGTTAGAAGAGCACACATTGTGGGTCCACGCCTGCTGGCACAACTTCTATTGTATCTCTATCAGCCTTCCTTGCCTTTATCCTCTGTTTCCTTCCACTACCATTACCACTGTCAAAAAGCCTTTATGAAGGCATTATGAAGCACTTTCTAGTTCTAGGGCATCTGTCATGAGCAGCTGTGGGGCTCCAGGGTGTGGACTGACTGATATTTTTAGGCAAAGAGAGTGTTTAGCAATGAGCTCACCCACATGAACTGGAAGAGAATAGGGTCGAACCACCTGCCCCTGCTTCTGCTGTGTAATTGATGCCTCCAGGTGCTGTTAGCAGGCTTGTTCAATTAGTTCTGGTAACTGAAGGCCAAATATAATTAGTTAATTAATACAAAGGTTAACAATATGGACTTTGACAGGCCTGAATTCAAGCTCTGCAACTTGTAGCTCTGAGGCCTTGGGAAAGTTACCTAAACTATCTAGGCCTCAATTTCCTCATTTGTGAAATGAGAAAATAATAGCCCTTGCTTCTGAGACCTGCTGTTAGGGTTAAATGAAAACTGAAGTCAAACATTTAGCACATCAGCACAGTGCTTGGCTCATGGCAAGAACTCACCTGGTACTGGATGCTGCTAATGTTTGGTGTTTCTTCCCAAATTATGTAATAAAGCTCATGTACCATGAGAGTTTCTGATGAGAGGAAAATCACTTAACTCTCATCTTGCCCCCAAATGATTAATATGGATCATTTGGACTCAAAATTTTCAGTGACTGTTGGTATCCTTGGAGTTACTGAATGGCTAAAACTGGAGAAAGTTCGTGAGACAGAGCTGAGGGATTAAGACACAAAGTAAATGTTTACCTGCATTTAATGTGCTTGGTCTGTTAAATAGCTCTGTTTTCATGGACTTGGCCCAAATTGATCAGTGATTCACAGGAAACCTTAACTATGCACTTCTATATATAAAGTTGATTTAGCCATTTGTTGTTTTTACTGCCTTTGGTATTTTTGGACTTGGAGTATACTTCGCCATTATTATCAACTGAAAAGTAATGTGCCCTGCTCATACGTAGATTTACAATCATATGACCACTACTGAAGAAAATGTGGCCAGACCTGTGTCAGTGTGTATCATGGGCTTGCTGCTATAGGAAGGACTCTTGTTTCTCTTTTGCTTGATGTGTGTCTTTGTAGTCTTTGTGCATATGTTAAACTAGAAACTCTTTGGGATAAAAACGACAGTAACAACAATTGGGGTTTCACTTTCTTTTGCTCTCCTTCACAAAATCTAGTTGTGGTCTGTACAATGAGAAACCTTGAACAAGGGTAGATGGTTGAATGCCTGAAGAATGGATTCCTGACTCACACCTACAGTCTGTTATCTCAGTGCTTTCTGGAGTCACAAATGGCCTCTCTCTTCAATACCTTAAGGACTCATTTTTTTAATGTTCTTAGATCCATAGGTCTCTGGTTAATGTGTGTGTGTGTGTGTGTGTGTGTGTGTTTAAGAGACAGAAAGACCTGGCCTGGGCCTGAGACGGGATTCAAACCTCTCCAGGAACATCTGATGAACAAAGGACAAATCCACAAGAAGTTGATTTATATGAAGGTTTAGCATGAAAGACAAGGCATTTGCTGAAATTTACCATGGTGTCAGCCTGGAAAATTGTTCTGCAGCTTTTCTCTCAAGAATAGGCCTTAGGCCTTGGAGAGAGGGACCAGAAGAAGGAACCATTTCCACATGGGCTTGGGAAACCCGGAGATCATGGGGTAGCTTGGATATGGCAAGCAATCCTACTGGTATGGGCATACTTTGGTGACTTCAGGAATACAAGGAGAGAGGACTTATGCTACAAACAGCAGCATTCTCACAGAGGACCCAGCAAAGGGGGCAAGGATGAGGAACCCCCTCTAACAGCTTCTTAGATAATATATATCATTCACTGTAATTTGTGGGAACACGCCAATGTTGTTATCCTCATTGCTGACATTGAGTATGCCCATCTGCCAGGCATAGTGCAAGGCACACTTATTCCTCTTTTACAGAATGAGATAGTAAATCATCCTCAGTCACAAACACAGCATGTGATGTATTTGATTTCAGTCTAGGAAGTTTAATTCCAAAACTCTTCCTCTTAATTACCCCTTAATACATCTCCAGAGTTGTGTGAAACAGAATAGGAGGCTCAGAAATAAACCCAAATACATGTGAATGTCTTATATATAATAAAAGCCATATATTTTAAAAGTACAGGTAAAATGGATTTATAAATAAATGGCATTGGGACAAGTGTGCAACCATCCAGAGAAAGGTGAAGTTGAATTCCTACCTCACACCACACACCAGGACAAAGTCCATCTTGATTAAATGTATGTTTCAATATCAACATAAAACCATGCATATACTAGATTAAAAACATAGAGAAATTACTTTATAACACAGGGATAGGAAAAGGCTTTCTAACAATGATTCAAAACTCATTAATGAAAATTATAATATGATAGCAAAAAAGACAAAATTACACAAAAAAGACAAAAGACAAATAACAAAAAGGGAAAACAATTGAATGCATATCAGAAGAAGGACTACTCTTTGCTTATATAAAGAGGCCTAAAAATTGATAAGGTAAAGACCAATTACTTAATAGAAAATTATGAAAAGGACATGAACTATTTGTTGACAGAGGAAAAAATGCAAATGATTGTTAACTATATAAAGAATCTTTTCCTAACACATAATAAGAGAAATGCAATGAGATACTATTTGAAATGATGTTGAGATACCATTTTTCACACTTCTGATTGGCAAAAACCCAAACATTTGACAATATGCTGTTGGTGAGGCTATGGGAAAACAAGCTTCTCCCCCAACACTGTTGGTGGGAATTAACAATGCTACAACCCTGTGGAGGCAAGTTGACAATATTTATTAAAATACAAATGCACTGACCTTCTGACTCAACATGTCCATTTCTAGTAATTCATTCTACAGATACACCTATACCTGCACAAAATGACAGATCCTTGCAGCATTGCTTGTCTTGGCAGATTGGAAATAACTCAAGTGTCCATCATTTGGAATCTGATTAAACTAGCATAAATACATACAATGGAATATTGTGCATTTGTAACACGAGAGGAAAAATACATAGGGACCTATCTATACATTAATTTGTTAAAATATACAGGGCATATTGCCAAATGAAAAAAGCAAGGCACAGAAGAGGGTATATGGTTTGTTACCTTTTGTGTAAGAAGGGGAGAAAATAGAAAAATACATTCACATTGGCATAAAGAAAACTGGAGGGAAATGTAAAATCGTGGAAGTGATTGTTTCTTGGGGCAGAGGAGTAGAGAGCAAGGTGGATGGGAGATGGGAGGAAAACCTTTCACTCTATACATTTTTATATTGTTTTGATTTTTAACTATGAGAATGTATTATCTAATAAAAATGAAAAGAATTCAAAGAACTTATTGTCTATATGTTTTTATATTTGTCAGCTGCTTTTCTCAACGCCGTGTGCTGATTTTAGCCTTGGATGACAGAGGCTGACCTGGTTTCGGCCTGTCTTCAGAACAGTGAACCAATCCCAAAGTTATCAGCTGCGCAAATTAGAACCAAATCAGTTGTATTTGGTCCAAGAGTGAAGGCAGGAGAGGCCGAGCAGGACTCTTCCTTAAAGATTTTGCAAGGATCTTATAGATGAACATTCCTAGGCCAAAGAATGACAACACTCCAACTTAAAATTATAATTGACCCAGGGCAAAAGAATTGCAGTTCTCCAGACTATTCTAGAACTGAGATGAAGGTCAAAGTGAACATAGGGCTCTACTGTCTCCTCTGTGGCATTCTGGAGCCACCTGCATGTGGAATCGATCTGACAACAGGGGGATTTAGTCTCAGAATTGGAGGCAAGACGGGTTGGTGCTCACCTTTTGTCTCCATCATTCCTTGAAAGACAATAGAGGCAACTGAAATTGAAGAAAGGCGTAACTGAATGAAAAAAGGAAGTGACTTGAATTAAGAAGGTTAAATGGGGAGAGAAGGAAACTAATGTTTTTTGAGTGCCCACTGTTTGCCAGTATTTGGTTGTTAAATCCTCCCAGCCCTGAGAGGTAGGTTTTATAATATACAGGCAGGGGAAACTGAGGCTCAAGTAGTTTAACTAAGCCAAGTTCAGGAAGGTTGTATGCTATGGAGTCAGATTTTTTTGATGCCATAGTCCATGATTTTTGTACTGTAGCTTTCATGTTCATACACGTATCTAGCAACAGTCTCTTCTGGTCATTGTCACCTTTCCCCACACAATCCTTGTTTTTCCTGGTGCCCCCAGTCCCAGCTTCCACCTATAGAGGAAGCCCTGAAACCTTCCACGACCTGTTTTTAGACAGCCAGAGTTCCTGGGTTATATTGTCTCTTGCATTTTTCCTGCTAGTCCTTGATCTTTCTCTGCCCTGATCCAGGTCTCACATGCAGTCAGTGTCACAACTCTTGTACATGCCTCCTGAAAGGATAATAACCATACTGTCTCAGGGTTTTTGTTGGTTTCAAGGGCTTTTTCTCTCGAGGAACTTGTTCTGGGACTATTGGTTCCCAGTTCGAATGGCATCACCTTATGTCAAAATTCAAGCTGTCCTTCCGTGCCTAGCATCCCAGGTAGAGTTTAGGCACCCCCATTTCCCTCCTGCTGACTGGTCTCCTGCTTAGTGCTTCAGGAAACTAATGTGTTAGGAAGAAGCTGGGTCTTCTCTTTGAATTAGAGAATTTATCTTGAGGTAGAAGTTCTTTCTGACTTCATCTCCTCTTTACTAAATCATGGGTCTTGCTGCCAACCCTTGAAGTGCTGGCTTGTATGGCCAGATTTGCCCCCAGACCCTTGGAATTTCTGTATCCAGATAAGCCAGCAGTCATACTTGATCTGATCCCGGATGGTGGTGGCTAATTCAAGCATTTCCCACCAGGCCCAGCACTTCCCAGCCACCGATAGAGATAGCACATCCTTCTCTTATGTGCAGCCTGCTGCTTTCTGCCTGCCTAGTCCTCCTGTCATAGATCACCTCTTCCAAAACCAATAACATCTCAAATATATTTAATCACTTAAATACCAGGTTTGTGGTGCTAGTCTTCTGACTGAGGTATAAACATACATGTAAATACATGTGTAAAACACATCACATGATGGTATTTACTCAAGTTAATATGCTGCCATCCAGAGGCATTTTGCACCATTTTTTTCTCACTGTCTCAGTGACAGCCCAGTGAACTTTTGTCTGAAATAAGGCTGTATCTGTGAAGTTAACTTCCACTGTTGCTCACATTTTGACTAGTAAGGATAAAGGGACATTCGCGAATCCTGACTTTTTATAGATAAATTTAACACATACATATGTATCATCCCCAGGTGCCTCTGATTCGAGGCCTTTGGAAGAATAGAGTCATTTCTATTCCTCTCATAGCTGGAGGCTGCATTAAGCAGTTACTTTTTTATTGATGAGCCTAGAGCCCACAGGCCAGAGAGCTCTGTCTCCCGCTGGTCACTCCTCCAGCCAGCCCCTTCCGGGAGCCTATGAAAGCTATTTGCCATCTTAGAACAGCTAGGAGCCCTGTGTAGAAGCATCTCGAAGACATGCCACTGGCAGTTGCAGTCCCTGCTTGAACTCTGGGAAACAAACGCCCACTTTCCACACTGTTGCAATTTATACTACAAGTCTTAGCATGAACAGTCCCTGTTTCAGACTGGCACCCAAATGTCTGGGGTTTGGAAATTTATAATTGGTACTTGAAAGAGCCACCAAAACTTCTTGGAAAAAAAAAGGTTGAAAGGCTTTCTTGCACACATCGGTACTTACACATGCTGGGTAATTTATGACTATAGTGCCCCTGCCTCTCCAGCCGTTGTAAGAGCAACAAGCACCCAGTTTCTCGGGAGGACATCTGTGCCTTTTGACAACCTGATGTCACAGGCAGCTTTTTATGGCTCTGATTCCCTCTGCTTTGGAAATTAGAGAAAAACAATGGAAGATTCAGGTGGGAATGTTCAGCAGGCACAAATGAATTCTGCCAGCGGCGAGCTCATGTTCCTGTTTGCATACAAATATCCTCTAAGATTTAGAAATGTTTATGTGAGAAGTGTAAGTCAAATGGTTTTCTACCTTCTTCATTAAGGCGCAGTGCTAGAAACTGATAGGAAAAAAGTTCTCAGCTTAAGCAGTTGACCCAAGCATGCTTAAATGTATGCCCATATCTCTATAGTTAAAAATTCTAAGCCTTCCATTTTTAAATATTTATTAAATAAACTTATTTTGTATAGTATGAAAATTATAAGGCATCTCCGTAAAATTTTTAAAAACCAGAAGCAAAAAGGAGAAAAAAATCTCAATCATCATTCTACCATTCAAAATTAAGTGCTATAACATTTTGTTGTATTTTCTTCCAGGCTTTTTAAAGCTTTGGCTTTTAAGATTTTGCTCTTTTTAAAAAGAAACTGATTCCTTTGCCAATATTTGCCTCACCAAATATAAAGCAAACCTTACAAGACAACTCAAAGGGGTGTGTCAAAGGAAAACACACTTTTCTCATTAGACAGCCCTGGGGGCCTCTTTGTTTCCCACAAATCTTTCAAGAGGTGGGGCATAACCTCCTCAGAGCTTGGGAAGTAACTTTCCCCTTTGTCCTTTTGGAACCTACAAATTAAGGTTTTGGAGGAGTGTACTTGGTTTCCCCTTATGTAATTCTCTGGTGATTTAGCAAACAGGCTCCACCTCCCCTGCTTTGAGCCACTGTTTCTTTTTTGTTTGTTTGTTTGTTTGCTTTTGTTTTTGTTTGTGTTTTTTTCAAACACACATCCCTACACCTCAGGAAGCATTATTTACAGTCTGCCTTCCAAGATCAGTCCTGGGAATTAGCAGCTTCCCTCCTAAGGAGATAGATGTCCCCTTAACAGCACCCTCAGGGCACAGGATGCCCCAGTAGGGATGGCAGAGCTTGAATAGCCCACTGCCAGGATATTTCTGGGCTTAGTTTCATTTCAGGGGAGCTAAGCTAAAACCTGACAATATTAATAGGCATGTTAAAGAAATCTAAACATAGATTGGAAGAGGACCACAAAAATCATTAACATATGAGCACATAAGCTTTCTCTTTCCCAGCTCCCTTTGTGCAATTAGATTTTGGATGACTTTCCATTTTGTTAAAAATAATTTTTTATTTTTTAATCGCAGTTCACATATAATATGTTAATTTCAGGTATACAACATAGTGATAAACATTTATGAAACTTACAAAATGATCACCCTGATGAATCTAGTACTCATCTAACACTATACAGCATTACTGCAGTATTATTGATTGTATTCGCTATATTGTACTTTACATCCCTGTAACCGTTTTGTAACTGCCAATTTGTGCTTCTTAATCCCTCCCTTTCACGCATCTCCTCCACCTCCTCTTATCTGACAGCCATCAAAATGCTCTCCCTGTCTGTGAGTTTGTTTCTGTTTGGTTTGTTCATTTATTTATTATTTCACATGTAAGTGAGATCATACAGTATTTGTCTTTCTCTGTCTGACTTACTCCACTCAGCATAACACCCTCTAGGTCCATCCATGCTTTTGGAGATGGCCAGGTTTGCTCAAAGTTAAGTGAGGATGCGGTAGGAAGACCATTTCTGGAGTATCTGTAGGAAAAGGTACATAAATTGTGGGGCATAGTACAAAATGAAAATGACTGCCCCATATCAAAAAATTACTAAGAATGCTGCAGTGGTGACAACAGGGCATTAAACCAAGTACAAGGTCTGTGTGAGCACACAGGCTGCCTGCCCATGAAGGCTGCACGTATGATTCATCTTCTTGAATGCACATCTCCATGTGCCTGTCTAGTTTTAGAGATCTGCTTTGCATGTAGAGAACTCTACTTTACTTTATTTAAAATACGGGCGTAGAGATGACCAATAGTGAAAAAAGCCAAATAAGGTGCCCATGGACCCCTGCCTCTAATAAACTCAGTTATTAATGATTAATTCAGAGTCAAGAATTAAACCAGCAAGTGACTGAGAGAGGGAAAATATTGACTGATACGTTATCAGTTAAGAAAAGGTGAGTAGCTTTATTTCTTCCCATTATTTTCTCAATTCCACTCTGTTCCTCTAAGTTATCACATTTTATACACAAGACACTTATTTTGGTAAATCCAGGGTCCAGATTTGTTTCACTTCTAACTCCTCCAAGGCACTTAACAGTGCTTGGCATTCGACTAATGTTGTTGACTAAATCAATTCAGGAATGACCAGAATGCCAGAGAACCAAGAAACAAACGGAAACCTAATGCCTTTATTTCTTTAAAAAAAAAAAAAAAGTAAGAAAAGCAAAGAAAAAAGAAGTTGAAAATACAGGAAATGTTTCTTCGCTGCGTCTGGGCATAGCAAAGAGAGAGAGACACAGTTGAACTGTGTTCCAGCTTCGGTGGAGAAGAATAAACAAGGGAGCGATTATACATAATTATAGACAATCATGTTTCAGGGGGATAAACAGCAATCAAAAGCAAGGAGGTGCCAGAGCCTGGCTCCTTTCCAGCTGCAGCCAGGACCCAGCATTGGAGAGAAAGCCCTGAAAGCACTCCCCACAGAACTGTTTCAGTTAGTTAGTGGATGGCCTATTGAGCTGTTTTGGGTTTTTTGGATTTTACTTTCTCTGCCTAGGGGTGGGGTGGCAATTATGGAGTTGGAGTTGCTTCCGCTGGTTCCTTTGGCACTTTGGAGTTGATTTTTTAATTTTTTTTTTTGGCCTAAAGCGCTACCAAAAAAAATAATAATAAAAAAAATCAACTCTGCAAAGGAACACTGAAGCCAAAGCCAAATCATTTTGAATGCTTGGCCAGTATAGAGGAAAAAAAGAATTTCTACATCAAAATGTCTCCATTTGTTTAATACATTATAGCATAGCACATTAAAATGTAGTGTTTGCAGAAACAAACACTTAGACACACAGTTTCTCCAAGATCCAAAACAAGAAACCAATGAGATTTCGATCACTCAGTCCCCAAAAGTATATTTGGGAGAAAAAAACCCTACATTTCATTTGACGCATTCTGTGGTTAAGTTATCCGAATCATTGACACCTAGATCTCTGCTGGGTGCTATCTGTGGGGACCTAGCGATCTGCTTCTCTGAGCTTTGGCAAACTGGCAGCATTAACACTTAATCAGATGCTATAAAGACTGACTTGGGAATTGGGAAAGCCCAACTCTTGAGCATTCTACTGGTACCAGATGGCTGTGGCATAAACCTAGGAAGGAATGTCTCCTGTACTCTGCTCAGAATCTGCTCTGCATACCCTTAGGCCCCTGAGCATCATCAGGGTAATCTTTGCCCCTGTGCTTAAATTAAATGTGTATTTCACACACAATTATAGGGTTCTATGGGCCTTTCAAGATGGTATCCACCTGAATTAACCATGTTAAGCTTTTACACAGGTAATTAACCAGGTAGAAATAGCCTGGGGCATTGAAATAACCAAAACTGCTCCATCTTCAGAGGCCTGGTGAGAGTGACGCACCAGAGACAGTACAGACATACCTTGGAGATACCATGAGTTCAATTCCAGACCACTGCAATATAGCGAGGATTGCAAGAAAGCACGTTGTAATTGTTTTGTCGTGGAGGGTCTTGCTTTTACTGCGTAAAAAGGGCAACATCTGGGCAGAGCAATAAACTGAAGTACAATAAAATGAGTTGTGCCTAGAGTTCTTAAGGTTAGCGTGCATTAATATCACTTGGGAAGCTCATGGAAAATGCAGAATCCAGACTTCATTCACCCTCCGAGAGGTTACTGGGTAGGGTGGTAGGGTCCACAAATCTGCCTGTTACAAAGCCAGGTGATTCTGATGAAGATGGCCAGAGGTGCATGCTTGGAGAAGAATGCTGAGAGTTTTGAGCAAACATCATAATCACCAGAAAGGGTCATTTCTGATTCAGGAGAAATTCATGGAAAACCTAATTTTCCAGCAAGTTCCCAGGTGGTACAGCTGCTGCTGGTCAGGACGTCACCATGTGCCACCCACTGCTTTAGACCCTTAAGAGTAAAAAATGTGGTTCCTCAAAAACAGCTGCATTGCATGACATAGAAGTTCGAGAAGTACTGACTTAGCACAAGCTTAGCACACATTGGAACCACCTGGGAAGGTGCTGATACCTGGGGCCCAGCTCTGGAGATTTCTGGTTTCATTGCTATGGGTGTAGGCTGGGCATCAGGATTTTTAAAAGCTCCCTAGGTGATTCTAATATTCAGCCAAGGTGGAGAACCAGTGCTGAAGAAGGTGCTGGATAAATATTTGTTTAGTGTTTGTTGATGGAAAGTTCCAGCAATGCTGGCAAGCTATCTTCACTTTAGCTGGAGTTTTCCTCCTGCTGAATCAGCTGTTTGCATACAGGGTGCCCACTCCCACCTCAAGCATTCTGAGCCCTGAAACCTCTGGCCAATGGGAAAGAAAAGTACTCTGGGCTCTCACAGAAACTAACACAGATGAAGAAAGAGAACTTAAAATAAAACAACCTCTAATTAGTATTCTCAGTGAGATTTGAGAGGTCATTGCAGGGCTAAAATACAAAAAAAAAAAAAAAATCTCATATAATAAATGGAGCAATCTGAGAACAGTGAAGAGTTCTGAGAGATAAAAAGAATTGTTAAAATAAAATGCTCAATAGAGCAGTAAATAGCAGAATGGATATTACCGAACGAGGAATTAGTGAATTATAAAAGTGGTTTCCAAATTCAGCCCAACTTAATTAAAGTCACCAATAAAGTCACAAGTGCAGTTTAATAAAATAAAAAGTCCTTGGGCCCTATCCTAGACTTGTAGACTCATAATCATCAGTTGGGATCTAGGAATTCATGTATCCAACAAGCACCTGGAAGTGACTTTGATGGGCTACTAGATTTGGGGACCACTCAATTAGAAGACAGGCCTAAGGGATTCTCCCAAAATCCCTAGGAAAGACAGAGGGAAATTTTGAGAAACAACAATGAGGAGCACCGAAACCGCCCTAATGTTGCAAAACTCCACTGAGGCAGGGGCTGGAATGGGAGATGGGTTGCTGGCGCAGCTTTGGCCACGTGAGTGGTGGCGTCCAGATTGCGTGAAGCTGTGGCCTTGAATGGAAGGTGGAGTTAGAAATACAGTAAGTCCTTACTTGACATCATGCACAGGTTCTGTGATTTGAAGTGGAACAATGTATAATGAGATAAATTTTACATAGGCTGATTGATATAAACAAGAGTTAAGTTCATATGGCTTATCATCAGTGTTAAAATGAAATGACATTATTTGAGGACCTCTTCTATCTTATATGTAACAGAAGTTCCAGAAGTGGTGCAGATGAAATTATCAATCCATCAATCATCTTTAGATAAAAAAGATACCAAGGGAGATGGCTAGCATTATTTTTTAGCAGTTTATTGAGATACAATTACATATCATATCATTAACTCATTTAAAATGTACAATTCAATGGTTTTTTGTATATTCAGTTATGCAACTATCTAATTATAAAACATTTTCATCATTTCAAAAAGAAACTTCATGCTTTTTTTAGCAATCATTTCCCATCATCCTCCTTCCTACTAATTCACTTCCAGACTTAGGCAACCATTGATCTGCTTTCTATTTTTATATATTTGCCTCTCTGGACCTTCCATATAAATGGAATCATATATATTGTCCTTTCAGATTGGCTTCTTTTACTTAGCATGTTTTCAAGGTCCATACATGTTGCAGCATGTACCAGTGCTTCATTTCTTTTTATTGCTGAATGATAGTTCATTGTATAAATATATCACATTTTATGAAGTAATGAATTCATTCATTACTTGATGAAAGTTTGGGTTGTTTTCAATATTTCACTATCATGAATAATGCTGCTGTGAACATTTGTGTAGAAGTTTTTTGTGGACATATGTTCTCGTTTTTCTTGGGCATATATGAGGGGAGACCCAAAAAACCTAAATTTATTTATAAAAAATTGTGTTTATTCTTACAGTTTAAACTTCAGTCACCTTCAAAGGACTGTCCATTTGAGGCTATAAACCCATTGAGACTCTTTTTCCAGTGCTCAAAACAGTTTTTGAACATGCTGATTTTGATGCCTTTTAGTGTTTCTGCCATTTTTGTTTCACCTCTTCCACATCAGCAAAATGTTTCCCTTTGAGGACTTTTTTCATCCGGGGTGGGCCATGGGAATCAGGCCTTTTTAATTTGGGTCAAAAGCTGCTGAACACTCAGCGCAGCATGGGCAGGTGCGTTGTCACGTGGCATGTTGTTCATGTAAATCACCCGTCAGGAAATGGGCAAATGTGTTGAAAGAGCTTCCAAAAAAATTCACTGATGCTGAACGCAGCCTTTCACAATGCCAGATGGTACCCAGATGCAGATGGGTCCCTAGAACTCTCACCTAGCGGGAATCTTGTGCTATAAGGGGCCCGCCTTCCAGAAGATAATTCCAGTTTTTTTTTGTGGTTCTCCCTCATACCTAGGAGTGGTATTGCTGGGTCACATGGTAACTCTTGTGTTTTGCATTTTGAGGAACTGTCAACTGGTTTCCGAACTGGCTGCTCCATTTTACAACACTGCCTGCAATATATGAGCATTTCAATTTCTCCACATCCTCGTCAGCACCTGTTTTCACCTGACTTTTTATGTTAACCATCTTAGTAGGTGTACAGTGAGATCTACTGTGGTTGAGAGTTCTTTCCAGATCAGTGGTTCCCAAGGTTTTTCCACTGGTTACTCCTTTAAAACCTATTTCTATAAATTGTACTCCTTGTTTTAAAAACAGCTCTTTTTAAATACTGACACTTTTGTTCAGTGCCCATCTTAATGTGAAATAGTCGAAATGAGTTAATAAGTTAGGAAAGAAAAATTACAACACTAAAAGAATCATGCTCTTCTACCAATCATTAGGTGCACTTTCAGAACAATCTATTTGTGACATTTTGAGAACTTCCCAAATATATAATATGTCTGTAGCCAGTCTGTTTGATCAGGTTAGTTACTGACTGAGTAAAAATAAGTGTGTTGTCTTTAATTATGATTCTTTTCAAGTAGTTTTTTAAATTTGATGCTTAAATACTTGATCATTGCTATCAATATTTAACTGTTACAAAAATTGTAAAATTAAATCCATGGTTTGTACTTGTAGTGTAGTAATTTTTTTCCCTAACTTATTACCTCATTTGCACCATTTTATGTTAAGATAGGCACTGAACAAAAGTGTTAGTAATCACAGAAGTCCTTAAATGTGGAAGAGGAGGTCAGGAAGTAAGAGATTTAACAATGAAAGTAGGGTCGGGGAAATGCTACATTGCTGACTTTGGAGGAGGCCACTAGCTGAGGAATGCAGGTAGCATCGGGAAGCTAGAAAATGCAAGGAAACAAATTCTCCTGTAGAGCCTCCAGAAGGAATGCAGCCCCACTAACACCTTGATTTTTATCCCAATAGCCCAGAAGTGTCAGACTTCTGGAACTCAGAATTGTAAGATAATACATTTGTGTTGTTTAAGCCCCTAAATTTGTGGTTATTTATTATAGCAGCAATAAAAAATGAATACACCTTCTATTCCTACTTCGTTGAGTTTTTTTTTATCATAAACAATGGGTTAATTAAAAAGAAAACACACAAAGAAAAAACAACAACAAAAACCCTTACACCTTATGAATTTCAAGGAACAAAGAGAATATTCTAAAAATCATCCAGTCAAAAAAGAATACATTTCCTGTCATGAAAAATGAACCATATTGGTGGACTTTTCTTCTGTGATACTAAATGTTGAGAGATAACCAGGCAATGTTAACAGACGTCTGAGGATAGAGGGTTTTGCCTGTAGATTGTATGCCAAGCCAATGATTATTCATGTTAAAGAACTATAGAAAAACATGCTCTGATGTGCAAAAACTTGGAATGGATGCCATTCATGTATCCTTTTTGAAAATTTTCTCAAAGAAAAATTTTATGCAAATAAAAAATGAATATGAATAAAGGAATCAAGAAAGGGTGAAAGAGTATGAAAAACTGAAAAATAGAGTTAAATCTGAATGTTGATGTTGTGGTTATAAATTACAATGCAAAAGTCTTTAATAGTTTTTTTTTTAATAGAAAGATATATATCAGTCAGTAGTACTCTGGAACTCTTAAACACGATTGTAAGGTAGCAAAGGAGGTAAGAATTGATAGCTGCCAACAGTCTTGTTGAGCATGGAGTTCTTAGAGAAACACGAGGGCTGTCCGAAAAAAAAATTAGCCATAAATACCTCTATTTTTCATATTACATGGCTGGATACTTTCCAGAGAGCCCTGGTATATGCTCAAATATTAATATACTTGTTACAATTTGTAAGGTAAAGGTAACCATGGATAAATCAGAAATAGAATATGTAACTTTCAAATCCTAAAACAAAACAAAACAAAAGAAAGAAAAAGAGAAGGAAACAAAGCCCTCATGAGTGTCAAAAGTAACAGAAAAGGAGAAAAGAAAACAAAAACAAACAATAATACATTAAGTAAAAAGGCAATACCATATAATACACAAGAGGGCTGAATCCCTCTATTAAAAGGTAAAGACTGAGATTATTTTAAAATTTGAAACATTTTATAAACTATATTCTAGATCTCTACCTAAAACAAAAGACATAGACAGCTTGAAAATAGAAGGATAGACAAATATATTCCAGGTTAAAAATAAACAAAGACCTGAATCCCAAAATTAATTTCAGACCAAAACAAGTATTGGGATGAAAAAAACAAGGCAATCAGAAAGCAGACACGATGGGTTAGATCAAGTTGTCCAACCTGCGGCCCGTGGGCCACATGGGGCCCAAGATGGCTTTGAATGCAGCACAACACAAATTCTGTTAAAACATTAGAAAAATTATGCACAGACCTTTTTTTTTTTCTAGCTCATCAGCTATTGTTAGTGGTAGTGTATTTTATGTGTGGCCCAAGACAATTCTTCTTCTTCCAATGTGGCCCAGGGAAGCGAAAAGTTTGGACACCCCTGGGTGAGATAATCTAACCCAGTCACTTCTAGATAATCTAGACAGTCACTCCATCTTTTCTTTCCTCAAATACAGAGGCAAAAAAGCTAAATATTTGATTCACTTTCCTGGCTTCCCCTTACCTCTGGATGGCCACATGACTAGGGTTGCCAGATTTAGCAAATAAAAACACCAAATGACAGTTAAATTTGTATTTCAGTCAAACAACAAATAATTTTTAGTGTAAGTATGTGCCAGCCAATATCTGGGGCATAATAATGTCAAAATTATTCATTGTTTATCTGAAATTCAAATTGAACGGGGAATCCTGTATTTTATTCCACAGCCCTGCATGTGACCAGCTCTGACCAATATGTGGAGGTGTATTAACACCATCTGTTAAGCTGGTGTTTTTGTTTTGTTTATTATTATTACTGTGGTAAATATGCATAACAAAGTTTATCATCTTATCCATTCTTAAGTGTACAGTTCAATGGTACTTCAGTACATTCACATTGTTATGCAAACCATCACCATCATCCATCTCTGTAACTCTTTTCATCTTAGAAATCTGAAACTCAATACTCATTAAAAAATAACTCCTTCCTTCCCCCTGCCCCTCAGACCCTGGCAACTACCACTTGGCTTTCTGTCTTATGAATTTGATTACTCTGTGTACTGTATGTAAGAGGCATCACACAGTATTTGTCCTTTTGTGACTGGCTTATTTCACTTGGCATAATGTTGTATGAATATACAACATTTTGTTTATTCATCCATCAGTGGATACTCATGTTGTTTCTACCTTTTTATTGTGGATAATGCTGCTATGAATATGGGTATACAGATATCTGTATAAATCCCTGCTTTCAATTCTTTTGGAAGAAATGGAATTACTGGATTATATAATAATTTTACTTCCCATTTTTTGAGAAAACATCATACTGTTTTCTGTAGCAGCTGCACCATTTATATCACCACCAGCAATGCACAAAGATTCCAGCTGAGCTGGTGTTTTCTGAGTTGGGCTTTTCTGTTTCCTGAGGCTGCATGCACCCCTAATTGAAGTACCTTTTCCATGAATCCAGGGAGAGACAGGCATAGATCTAAGTCAAGCCAGTCAGATCCTTCCTTGGGGCTTTTGTGCTAGAGTTATTTGAATAGACCTGCTCTTCCTACTGGGGTTGCACATCTGTTAGAGAATGAGCCAGCCACGTGCAACAGAAAATTCAACTAACAATGAAATAAACAAAATGGGAGGCTTACTTTCTTAAGGTAGACAGTCTAAAATACCATAGCAGTTCCACATTACCATCAATTATTCACAATCCTCTAACTCTCTTAGCATGTAGCTTCCATTCTCAAAGGCACCTCATGGTCCCAAGATGGATGCTCCAACTCCAGCAATTACATCCATGTGCCAGGTATGAAAAAGGAGGCAAAGGGCAGAAGCATGCATGCTGACTGAGTCAACAACCTTTAAAAATCTTTGCTTGTAGCCCCATCTTATGACTTTTAGTTTTGGTCAGAACTGCATCCTACCTGCAAGGGAGTGTCAGAATTGCAGTTTTTACTTGGGCACATTGATTTCGAAAATAAAATTGGGGTTCTACTGGGTTATTGAATAGACTAATAGCAATCTGTGCCATGCAATTTAAGCCTATAAAAAATGACTCTAGAGAAGATGGTAGTCATCATGCTCAGTATATGGAAAGAGTCTAACAAGAACTGGAGACACAGAAGTCTGATATCATTTGATCCCTCTTCCAGTTATGTCTTAATGTCCCAGTTATTTCTACCAGTACATTGAGTTGGGTTTTTGTTATTTGCAATAAAAAGAGTTCTGAGCAATGCCCAGATCAAGGCAAATGAATTGGTTAAATAAATTGTGGTGCATTCTGAGAATAAAATGCATACATCTATTAAAATAAAATGTATATAATGATATAGATATAGTTATCTCTATGTATCTCTAAAGAAATCTTTTAAAATACACTTGAATGTTCAAGGTGATTTTTCTCTGAGTGATGGGACTTTCAATTATGTAATTTTTCCTCTTTATATCTTTCTGAATGAACATGTATTACTTTTGGCATTAGTGGTATTTCTGGGTAATAGGTCTCCTGGTAGTTTTCACTCATTATTTTACATTTCTGCGTTGTCTAAATATTTTGCATAAACTATCTATTTACAATGTGTGATGGTCAGTTTTACAAGTCAATTTAGCTAGGCTATAGTCCCCAATTATTCAATCAAGCACTAATCTAGGTGTTGCTGTGAAGGTAGTTTGTAGATGTGATTAATGTCCATAACAGTTGACTTTTAAGTAAAAGAGATTATTTTAGACAATCTGGATGGGCCTGATTCAATCAGTTGAAAGGCCTAGAGAGCAGAACTGAGGTTTCGCTGAAGAAGAAATTTTGCCTGTGGACTGTAGCTTCAGTTTGTGCTGGAAAGTTCCAGCTGTCTTTCCTGACAGCCTGACCTATAGATTTCAGACTTGCCCAGTCAGCCTCCACAATTATATAAGTCAATTCCTTGAAATCAACCTCTTTCTCCCTGTCTCTAACTGTCTTTCTCTGCCTCTGTCTCTGTCTCTCTCTCTGGTAGCTCCCTGACTAATGCAGATTTTGGTACCTGGAAGTAAAGTGTTGCAGTAACAAATATCTAAAAGGGTGGAAGTGGTTTTGGAATTAGATAAAGGGTAGAGGCTGGTAGAATTTGGGGGCAAATGGCAGGAAAAGCCTAGATTGCCTTAAACAGACCATTGGTAGAAATATGGATGTTAAGACTGCCAGTGAGGGCTCAGGAGGAAGTAAGGAGCATGGTAGAGAAAGCCTGTATCATCTTCAAGTATGCACATATCATCATAAATAGAACATTTGTAGACACATGAATGTTAAGGGGCACTGCTGGAGAGAGCTCAGAAGGAAATGAGGAGCATATTATTGGAATATGGAGGAAAGGAGAGCCTTCTTATACAGTGGCAGAAAGCCTAGTTGAATTGTGTCCCAGTTATGTGGAAAGCTGAACTTCTAAGCAGTGAACTTGGATGTTTAGCTGAAGAGATTTCCAAGCCAAATGTTGAAGATGCAGCCTGGTTTCTTCTTATTGCTTATGTAAAATGTGAGAGGAAAGACACAAATTAAGGAAAGTTTTGTCAAGATAAAAGGAACCAGCACTGGTAATTTGAGAAATTCTCGGCCTATTCAGATTGCAAAAAATGCTAATACAGTAGACTCTCTGTTAATTGGGACTCAAGCAACCAGCACTCTCAAGCAACCGGCAAAAAGTTTTTTTGCCGGTTGCTTGAGATTTTGCCAGTAGCTTGAGAGTATCAGTTGCCTGATTCAGGTTAACGAAGAGTTTATTTACATTTATCTGACATCTAGCAATCCCCATGGGTGCCAGTTAACTGAGAGTCTGCTGTACTTTTTAGATTTTGAAGATGGAGAAAAGGGGCATGAACCAGGGAATACAGGAGGAAACTAGAAGCTGAAAAGGCAAGGAATGCAGCTCTAGAAGTTGGAAATGGCAAGGAAACAGAGTTTTTCCTGGAGTCTTTAGGGTAAGCTCAGTCCTGTAGACACCTTCGTTTTAGTCCAGTGGAACTAATCTGGACTTCTGGGATCCAAAATTGTAAGAGAATAAATTTGTGTATTTTTAATTCACCAAGTTTTTGGCAATTTGTTATAGCAGTAATAGAAAACTAATGCACTATATATATATATACTCAGAAGCATAATAAAGCAATATTAATTTGATACATATGCTATGTATAAATACCACTGAGGTTGAGTTCTAATATTTTATTTGGAAAGTTTTTATCTGTAGTCCTAAGAGGGCTGGTCTCTTCTTTCTATTTACATATATCTTTGTCAGGATGTGCCAGTCTATGCATAGTTCCAAAACAGCTGAAATAGCAGTAGAAGCCGTGAAACACTTTGCTTCCAGTATTCTGATGAGGGATAGCTCTTTGCCAACTTTCTTAATTTCTTTCAAGACCTTTTAAAATTTTAATTATCACAGCAGTGCACTTAAATATATGTTTACATATATCTCTTTGAATCCCCACAGTGTATTCCTATAGGGTAGGTTCTATTATCTGGGCCAATTTATAGATCAGGAAACTGAATCTGAGAGAGAGGAAATAACTTGACGGGGTTACCTGGGTACTTCTAGTATTTATATTTTCTTAGAAAATCTCTTATTTCATTTAGGTTATCAAATGCATGGCATAGTACAGAAACTATTCTCTTATAATTCTTTAAATTTTACATGTATTTGTGGCTGCATTTCCTTTCTTATTCTAAATTTTGTGTGGTTATGCTTGCATTCTTTCTCCTTGAATCGACTACTTGGTGGATAATCTATTTCATTGCCTTCTCCTTTCCCATCCAGCTATCTGGTTTAATTTTTCCGTTTTCAAACTGGTAATTAAGATTTTAAAATGTTTTACTTTACCCCATTTCCCTAACTTTGTTCTGTTGTTTTTCTCTAGTTTTTTTCACTCACTTAAATGTTTATTGGTTGCTTAATGTGTGCCAGCAATATTCAATCAATTACTTAATTCTTTTCTAATTTTCATATTTTCAAATTCAGTAATTGAGGTGTATACATTTCCTTCCAAATGCAGCTTTGGCTACATCTTAAGTTTCAAAATGTAGTATTCACAATATTAATATTTACCAAACATTCTGTAATTGCAATTTTTGTTCCAACTGGTTAGCAATTTTTGGTATTCTCCCATTATATATTTATAGTAACACTGAATTATAATCAGAGAATATTGTGTATTCTAGTTATACATTTTAGAATGTCTCATAGATTAAGAAATCAAGTTTTGTAAATATATCATGGACAGGAAAAGACTGTGCATTTTCTAGTTACCAGATACAAAAAAAAATCAATATTTGTATTAATGTTTATCAATATTAAATCATTATGCTTTCAATTTTTCAGCTTGTTTGGATTTCTCTACTTTTTGCTGGTTTAACTGTCAGTGCCTAAAAGGGATATACTAAATACAGAGGATTTTTTATTCAAGAAGGTTTGTTGCATATGTGTCGGTTTAACAGTGATGGTGTAGGTTGTGTGCCAGGACATAAAAACAGGGTGTCATAAGACTGGCATGCCCTGCAGAATGCCTCCAGTTTGTCTTCCCCGTAGAATCCCTCTGGGTTATTAATACCCAAACTTTATTAAATACATGTATTTGTCAATATATTTTTGGCCAGTGTTTACATAGAAGTTGTATTACATATCAAAACCTCAATCTAACATTTTAATAAAACAACATGCAGAAAAGTCCCAACTTACTTTCTAAGCACAAATGGTAGATTATCAGAATCATGTGCAGATGTTTTGAAAACCATGCTGAGTGTCCACAAGGGTCATGGGAACTATACATGCTACTGTGTACAAAGCAACTGGCCTTTGTTTTTGCTTCTGTTTTTTATTATGGTAAAATTTATATTCACTAAAACATGCTATTTAAAAAGTGTATACTTCTACAATTTTGTCAAACATATGGGGGGGCAAAAACAGCTGGTATTTATTTACAAAAAAATTGTTTATTTATTTTTACATGTTTAAACTTCACTTACCTTCAAAGTACTCTTCATCTGATCACCTATGGAGATGCTTTTTCTATTGCTTAAAACAGTAATTGAACATGTCAATTTTGATGCCTTTTAGAGCTTCTACCATTTTTTGTTTCACCTCTTCCACCTGGGGGAAACATTTTCCTTTGAAGACTTTTTTATCTGGGAAACAAAAGAAAAAAATTCACCTGGGTGGAGGTCAGGTGAATAGGGAGGGTGGGGCAAGGGGGTCATGTTGTTTTTTTGGTCAAAAACTGCTGAACACTCAGCACAGTGTGGGCAGGTCTGTTGTCATGCTAAACGTTGTTCATGTAAATCACCCATCATGAAATGGGCAAAAATGTTCTAAGAGTCTCCAAAAAAATTCACTGAAGCCCAATGCAGCCTCTTACAACCACACCAACTGGTGCACAGGTACAGATGGGTTCCTAGAACACTCACCTAGTGGAAGGAGCCTGTACTATACTACAAGGGGCCGGCCCTCCAGAAGGTATTTTCTACCTTGTGCCTTTTGTAGTCAGTTCTTATCCCCATCACTGATCTGTTTTCTGTCCCTTTAGCTCTGCCTTTTCAGAATGAGAAATAAATGGATTCATACAGTAGGTAGACTTTTATGTCTGGCTTTTTTTACTTAGCATAATGCATTTGAGATTCATTTGTGTTGATGTGTGTATCCTTTTTATTGCTAATAACACTCCATTGGATGGATAAGGCACAGTCCATTTACCAATCCTACTTGAGGATCATTTGAGTTGTTTCCAGATTTTGATTCTTATGAATAAAGCCCCTATAAATAGTCACATGCAGGTTTTTGTGTAAACGTAAATTTTGATTTCTTTTGGATGAATATCTGGGACAGAGATTGTTAGGTCCTGTGATTATTGTATGTTTAAACTTTATAAGAGACAGTCAAACTGACTTCCAAAGTGGCTATTCCACTTAAACCAGCAATGAATGAGAATTGTTGCTCCATATCCTCTTCAGAACTTGGTATGTGAGCTTTTATTTTCATTAGGTATTATAATAGGTGTATAGTGCATTTCTCTAATGATTTATAAGGATGAGCATCTTTGCATGTGCTTATTTGTCATCATATATCTTCTTTGATGAAGTCTCTGTTTAGGTAATTTGCCTGTTTTTAAAAATTGGATTACTTTTGTCCAATACTGAATTCTAAAAACTATATATATTCCTGGAACAAGCCCTTGGATCAGATGTGTAACTTGAAAATATTTTCTCCTCATCTGTGGGTAGTCTTTTCATTCTCTTAACAGTGTTTTGGAAGAGGAGAAGTCCTTAGCTTTGATGAAGCCCAATTTAGCAATTTTTTTTTATAGATTGTATTTTTGGTGTCACATCTGAGAAATCTTTACCTTATTCAAAGTCATAAATATTTTCTTCTAGAAGTTTTATAGGTTTAGATTTTTTCATTTTAGTGTTAGATCCATTTTGACTTAAACTTTGTAATTTTAATGATCAGAGATTGATGTTTTAAGTATTTTATAATACAAGCAAAGATGATAGTTGTTACATATATAAGCATTTTTCCATGTTTTGATATTTTAGGAAATTATTTTAGAGTTTGGAGTTGTTAGTGGAATGATTATCCTCATTTAAAATAATGATCAGTATTTGGGGACAGAATTTCTGTTATTTAGAAACAGATTATTGATGTTAAGTGAGATATGTTTGCTTTTATTAAGATGAGATTTTAACCCTCTAGCTCTCATGCAAAATGTTGTTTGATGGCAGTACAAACTCTAATTTCTTTTCATAATTGTTATTCAATAGCAGAGTTGGAATAAATATGAATGAATGAAATTATATTCAGGTCACTAAAATATTAGTTTGCTTCATTTTGGTCCCACTGAACAGCCTTGCTTACAAAGTCATGCTACTTCTCTAAAAAATGAGTGAAATTTTAATAAGCCAGAGGAAGCAGGTGCCCAGGAGAGGATGGATCTGTTGCATTGTCTGAAAACTCCTCTGCCAGCACACACCACAGAAATAAAGCATGCACGGCTGAGGGAATGAAAACAATCAGCCAACTAAGAAAAATCAGATAGATTGTGTTTGCACCTGACAAAACTGCAAGTGGGCAAAGCATTAAATTCTCTTTTGTATTCATTTGCTGTTCTATTTTAATTTTTTACTGTAACTAACTCAACTTGATGCATTTCTTGTTGGAGATTTTCAATAAATCGTCAAGAACTACATACATTAGATAATTCCTCATGACATTTATTCACTCATTCATTCTCCCATTTACCTAATTTTTATTGTTGTCATCTATATGCTCAACATATAGCAGTGAATTGGTTCAAAGGCCCCTAGTGATTTGAGAGTGATGGACAATGGGCAGAAGAATCAAACTTGGGGGAGCTTGAAGCATGTCTATCATAGTAAGTCCAGGAATTAGGGTCTCTGGACACAGGCCACACAGTCATAATACAGTTGTTAGGGTCCCTGGTGCTCACCCAATATGCATGGTGCTGTAGCTTCCACCAGTTTGGGGGGTGGTCTCCTGAGAGCGCTCGGGACCAGGAGCATGTTTTCCATTGGGTAGTGGTTTCCTATTGCTGCTGTAAGAGATCAGCACACAATTGGTTGCTGAAAAGAATGCACATCTATTATCTTACAGTTCTGGAGGTCAGAAATCAGGAATGGGTCTCACTGAGTTAAAATTAAAGTGTTGACAGGGCTGTGTTCCTTGTGGAGGCTCTGGGGGAGAATCTGTCTCCTGCCTTTTCCAGTTTCTAGAGGCCACCTATATTCATTGGCACCGTGTCTTCTTTTTTCATCTTCAAAGCCAGCAGCGTAGCATCTCCAAAGCTCTCTCTGACTCTGACATCCTTCCTCCCTCTTTCACTTATAAGGACATTTGTGATTACATTGGATTCACCCAGATAATCTAGGGTAATCGCCCCATCTCAAGATCCCTAATTTAATCACATCTGTAGAGTCCCTTTGGTCATGTAAGGTAACATTCATAATTCCTGGAATTAAGATGTCGCATCTTTTGGGGGGGCATATTTTGCCTACTGCACCTTGGGCTTCCTGGACTTATCATCTGGTTCACGACCTACATGGGAGATGCAAAGCCTGAGAATCCAGGGCACTGTTCTGGGTAGCTGGGGGGAGCCAGGCCAGGAAGTCTATGGATGTGTCACTAAAATTCATTATCACTCCTGGCCCAAGAGATCATGTAGGAGCTTACATCAGACACTGGAACTTCAAGAAGGCTGTCTAGTCTCAAGGCCACCCTAGATAGCCACTTTGTCCTAAGTACGTCTGATCTGTGTGTCAGTTACAATAGTCTAGATTATGTTGTAGTAACAAATAATCCCAAAATCTTGGTAGTTTAAAACAATCAAGGTTTACTGGGTAATGTTACACATCCACTGTGGGTCAGCAGCGATCTGCTCATGCTCTTACTTTGAGACCCAGGCTGACAGAGCAGCCACTGTCTCAAGCATTGCCAGTTGTCACGGCAGAGGGACAGAGAGTGATCATGGTGGGAGCAGGAGTGTCTTGTCCAACAATTAAATACTTGGGCTTTGAAGTGACAAATACCACTTCTGCTCAGAATTCACTGATCAAATCTAGTCAAATGGTCACACTCAAACACAATGAGGTGACCCTGCCATGTGTCCAGAAAGCAGAGAACCAAGAATACTTGGTGAATATTATTAATGACTACCATACTTAGTGTTTTCTACTGGTTCCTGATATCAATGAGTTATGCCCCTGGCAAAGCCACTTTTGTGAATTCTAGGGGTGATCTGAGCTGATCCAAAAGTTGGTGTCCAGTAAAAGCAAGTGGCAGCCCCATGTCATCACCATGTTAACTCCTAGTAGGCCTGGTCCATACTGAGCTACCCTCTGCATAGAAAACCCCAGGCTGTGGCAAGGATTTGATGTCCTTTTGAGCTCCTGCAAACCTGGGTAGGAGGCTTTGAAAACCAGTCCATACACTTGGCAAGGTCTGTCCCAGTGTAGCTCAGAGTTTGCAAATTTGCATGGTTCCTACCCAGGTAGGCTATAAGGATATGAGCCTGATCTGTTGATACATACCAGGACATTGGATCGAAGCCAGCAGGGCCATGGGATTCATGACAGCTGCATCTGATTATTAGCAGGAAATAAAAACATAAGCATAAGGTGAGTGACCATACTAAGCTCTCCTGCATCCTTTCGGCCTTAAATTCCACAGGTAAAACTCAAAGCATCTTGTAGGTGAGAGGGTGCACTCTCACTCCCTGTTATTCCACCCCTGCTGGGTGCCCTGCAGATACAGTTACCTGGACTGGGGGCAGCTCACACCAAATGGTTTATGGTGATGCAGAGTCTAGCTCACAAATTTGGAATGAATGGATTTTAACCAAAATCTGCATTTTCGTGAGAATCTTGAACATTGTCTGGCTCGGAGATAAACTTATGTTGAAGCTGAAAGGTTCAAGTAGAGATGGTTAATTTCTCTACCCACATTTCTTATAGATGGACATAGGGCCCACCCCACTGGGTCCCCAACCATCAAATTTACTATGGTACTCACAGTGGGTGGTACCCGGTTCTATCTATATCCTCATTGTGTTCTATCTGCTTAGGGCTAAGAATAGGGAAGCTGCTTCTCCTCATACCTCTGGTGAGGCAAGCCTGGTCCCAACAGGGTCTGGATATCAATACAGCTGGTGGCCAGCAAGGATTCAAACCTGTGGCTGCAGTGCAGGCCAGTTCGCTATAGCTCGCTCCTCGGAAACTCTGTTGGTGCAGCCGACTGGCCCGGCTGGACCCTGACAAAAGGCTGTAGGTCCTGAGTGGGTCTCTTGGGAATTCAAGAGCCTTTGAGTGGGCTGCTGACGGCTTGTGTGGGAAGACCCACTTCTTGTTTCCCACATCAGTTGTGGGCAGGCAAGTCTGTACTGTTGTGACCTAATGGAAAACCACCCAGCTGCAGCCTACAAATCTCCACCGTTGCAAAGAAACCTGAGTAGCAGGATTGTCTTCCGAGAGCATGTGTGAGCAGCAGTGACTCTGCAATTGGAGGCGCATTGGTCAGCGGGCAAGGCTGGTAGCATAAGATAAGCAGGTGGACCCTGGCCTCAGCTGGGAAAGTCCTCTGTACATGGAGGAGTTTATGCTTTCCTCCTTCTCAGAGCCAAGGCTGAGTACCTTCAGACTGAGGGTAGGTGGTCGTTACCATACAGCCAACAGGCAGGACAGCCCTGGAAGTATGGCTCCATGGCTTGAACTCATTTATGGTGGGCCTCTCTACACTTGGTGTGAGGCCCAGCTTTGAACTCCGATAGGGTGGGCTTGAGGCTGGCAAAACTGAATAGAGGAGATTTTTTCTTTCTGAATTATTGAAACTAACCTATATTTCCACATTGATAAATACAAAACTCAGAGATGTGGAAACAAGGCCCATATCTTGGTTGGCAAATGGATTTTGAAACATCTTTTTAAAAAATGGACATAGGTAGCCTAGAAAAAAAAATCTGTTCTCTTCTGTGGAATCTACCCCAAGGTCTGTGGTACACTGGTTACGAAGTACAGTAGACGCTCTGCTGAGCGGAACTCAAGGAACCAGCAAAATGTTTTTGCCATTGGGTTGAGATTTTGTCGGTTGCTTGAGAGTGCCAGTTCCATGAGTTCAGTTAATGAAGAATCTACTTACATTCATTTGGCATCTACCAATCCCCATGGGTGCCAGTAAACTGAGAGTCTACTATACTTTTGTATTCTGGTTGTGTAACCTAAAATTTCCAAGGGATGAGGGAACTATGAAGTTGGACAATTAATTTTGTGAACTCGTCCTAGAAAAAGTGCTACACACCTCATTGCTGAATATCACTACGGTCACTTTCAAAGCACTCCCCCTGGGAAGCTATGCACTGACACCAGCACCTAGTCTGCCCTTCAGAGCAATTTTGGAACTCTTTTTCTGGAATGACCATGAGAGCTGTTGTTGTCCTCAAAATCTAACAATTAAGCTTGCAAACTTGCCGCCATGTCTTACGTTGGCAACACTGTACAATCAATTAGGTAAGGTATCATAACCTTGCCAAGGTTTTGGGCACTACAAAATTAATTGTGTAACCTCGTAAGGGTAACTAGTTGGTTGATGGAGGGAATTTTTTTATCTGATGAAAAATGCATCACACATTTATTTTCTCATACTTTTTGCAGTATTGAATGTCTTTCCCCTGACTGTGATGGCCTATGTCCACTTTGTGGCCATCTGTCACTGCAGTGAATTTCTCTTTATAGCAGCATTCTAGCTAATAAATGAAGATAAAGTGACAGAATTAGAATGTTACCCTTAAGGGTTTCATTCTGCAAACTTTAATGAAATATATGAAATAGTCAACTAGACAATGACACTCAATGGCTGTTAAGAGCACAAAAAGAATTAAAAAAAAAAAGGATTATGTGCTTCCTAATGGAAGAACACAACAGCACCTATAAAGTACTCTTGTAAGGGAAAAAAACCAAACTTGAACTTGATGAAGCTCTTCATCTGACTACCAATTTAAGAAAATACAATAAACAGAGGAACATGCTAAATAATACCACAAAGATGCAATCAGAAAAAATCCAGGCACTGGGGAAATTTACAGTTCAAATAGTTCAGTTTCTTCAATCAATAAGGAGGGAGACAGAGGCAGAGGCAGAAAGAGACAGAGAGAGAGAGAGAGAGAGAGAGAGAGAGAGAGAGAGAGAGAGAAACTTATAAGCTACAAACGCATAACAATATAATTACAGTATATGAACTTTATTTGGATCCTGACTTGAACAAACATAAAGGTAAACTGAGACATTAGGGAAATTTTAACTCCAGATATTTGGACACAGTAGAAATTATTGTTACTATTTTTAGGTATAATAATGGAATTTTTTATGTCCAAAAATTGTCTTTATTTTTGGAGCTATATGGTAAACTATTTATAGATTAAATGATATTTCAAATTTGCTTCAAAATTATCCCAGTAAAATGACAGGTGATGAGTGGTGGTGAAAATGGGTGGGCATGTTATTGAAACAAGATTGGCCACAGGTTGATAACCATTGAAGCTGAGTGATGGCTTTATGGTGTATGGATGATCATTTTACCATTCTATTTTTATATATGTTTGAAATTTCCTAGGGGAAAGAGGAAGAGGATGGTGGGTGAGAGGGAGAGAGAAAAGGAGACGGGGAGAGACAGAGAGAGAGGGACAGACAGAGAGAGAAGGAATATGCAGGAATGAATCAGATAGTAATGCAAGGTGTTGAGCAGAGAGACTGGCATTAGGGGTGGGGTTCAGGGCTGTGAATTGGTGAGAGGATCATGGGGTCAGACTTCTCAGGTCAGTGCCTGTGGCTTCTCATGATGGCTGGGTGGAGTAAGAGGACCCACAAGATTGAAAGCTCTCCCCCTGCCTCCCCCAATCCTCCACTCCAATAGCAGGGTGGCTCTGAGTCTGTGTGAACAGCAAGAACCTGTCATCTATACTTGCAGTTCAAAAATGAGAAATTACCAGCATGATTCTCCCAGGAAGGGAATAAGTAGTTCTTCCTTTGGCTAAGGGCAGAATTCCCAGCACTGTGTTCTCAGAAAAGTCGATTGTGAATCCAGAAAGATTCTCAATTGGACTTAGGGCTGAGGGCAGCTCAGGGCTGCTTGATAAAAACTATTTGAAATGCAGGAACTGAGAGAAGGAAAATCAAAGCCCGAGACAGAACCAGCAATTAGGCCGGCTCCTGGAATATATTTAAGTCAAATCAATTCACAAGGGAGTTTCAGTCATGGCTCACTTTCTCTCTCTCACAGCCCACCACTGGAATCCTCACCCTTCAATCAGAGCTCACCAGAAATATAGCAATATCCATCTTTTAAAATGCTTTATCACAGTTTTGCAAAGTCCTAGGACATCCCCCTGGTGGATTTATTTGCATATTGATTTATTTATTCCTTCCCACAACAGCAAGCCTCTTGAGATTTTACTATTTCATTTACAGAGACATTGGGGATGTGCAGCAGACAAGGGAGTCCGGGGGAAGGCCATCTTCAGACGTGCTGAGCCACACGGATCAGCCTTGTTAAAAACAAAGTGTAGGCAGCAGACGTGAGGAGTCCGCCTCAGGCCTGGTGACTCCCTGGTCATCTTTTCGCCAAAGGAAAGGGCTTGTGCTGGACGGAGGTTCAGGAGAAGAAGGTAATGGGAACAAAACAGCATGGAAGGTGATAGAAAAAGCAGCAGGGAGTTCTGGGGATGACTTCAATAGGACTCCACCTGGCTGAGGAGTAGGGTCTTCCTTCTGCACCCCAATGGTCCAGTGCCCCCATCAGCAGGGATCCAGCCTCATTTATTTCTAGGACCTGCACAGGGCAGGCCCCTCTAGGTCCCTGCAGATTGCTTCCCAGACCGAGAGGGGTCAGCTAAAAGGAGAAAGAAGAGAGGAAAAAAGGAGAACACACACGGAAGGGCCTGGAAGAAACTGAGATAGGGAGAGAAATCTGTCCTCTGGCAAAGGCCTCAGGCTTCAAGAGGAAGCCTTCCAGTGCTTTTTATAGATTTTTTTTTTTTTTTTGCTAACAAAGCTGGAAAACTCCCTTCATTCTGATTGCTGATTAGTATTCTTATCACTGCATTTCCCCTCTCTTCATCCTCAGTTTCATAAGCACTTTTATTTATAAGGGAAGGATTAGTAGAGACACAGAGATGACATCTTCCCAGTGACCATAAAAAAATTCTGGCTGGCATTGTGTTGGGCCAACCCAGCCTGCTGTAGGAGCTGCTGCTTCTGGCCAGCTGACTGATCAGACCGGAGCAGCTGAGGGTGCCCAGAACTTGGCTTTGAACTTCCTTTTCAGGGTGGAGGCTCTGAAACATCAATGTTTAAAAGGAGTTGTTTGTGTTTGCGTGGGATGGGTTTGAAGAGCACAGCCTTGTTAGGAGAAAGTCAACTCTAGGCTGGGATAGCTTTCCGGGCAGGACGTGTGTGTTCAAATTGCAGCTTGAACTTCCAACTGAGGTTTGGAATTGGAACTAGAATTTGTCCACTTCTTAAAGGGCCAGCTCTCAATCAGCACCAGGGGGCCAAACTGATGAACTTAACTGTCTTGGCTGAAGGCTCCTAGACTAAAAGCTTCCCTTGGAAGGCTGCATTCTTAAATTTGCTGCCTCAGAGGTTTGAAGAAAAAGAAGCAAAACAAGCCTTGTCCGGGAAAAGTTCAAGCTAATACATCTTGGCAAACATAATGAAAAACACAGACAGTTGCTTTAAGAGAGGAGCCCAGAAAGAGGTCAAGTTCTGCTGAGAGAGGCAGAGCGTCAATTAGATGGGAGCTTATGTTGCAGCGTGGCGACAAAGGGGTCAAAGAGAGGGTAGGACATTTTGCAATTGATTTCAGGAAGGGAGCTCCACATTGTAGCCACACTGAGCTAGGAACTGTAGGAGTGAATCTAGTGATGTGGGGTGGGGTGGGGAGCTAAGAGGTGCAAAGAGCTACAGAAACACTGAACAGGGCTAGATTTATGAGGTCATATTAAGAGAGCTCAGTGTCGTTGGTGTTGCTTGGCTAGGCAGAGAGTGGAGGTTTTATGTGAATGACAGGCCCAGCCACAGGTACATGGTGTAGTCAGCAGGGATGGAGGGGAGATATTTATTCTAATTTGAGGTTTTGGAATTGAGTTCTCATTGGAATGCTTAAAATTTTTTTTCAACTACAGAGCAAAATAAGGGACACAGAATCCCATCAGTAGAATGTTTTCCCCAGGGAACCATTGGGAAAATCACATTATGAGATACTTCCAATTATAGAGGGAAGATTAGCACCAAATGTATAAATTATATAACCAAGACCTGCTGAGACACAATAGCTGCATTTTATCTTAGATTAAGTATGAGCCAACTGGAGAAGGAATCTGAGGAATAGAGGGGGTGAGATCAGAGGTATGATTTCTACCTAAGCCCCTGGGCAATGGTCATATTCCCCAGCACCCCAAATCCTCCCCAGGCTAATGCCAAGAAAATAGGAAAAAAAAACCCTTCTACAGTTTTGCTTTTACTCGTGTATTTAAAATAGATAGCTATTTACAAATAACATTTTCTTGCAAATTTATGATAAAAGGGAAAGAATTACACATATATATTCCATCTTTCCACGAGGAGCTATAATTCAGGGTAACTAAATAGCCCCAGCTGATGAGGGAAAGCTGTTTTAGAGAAGAATGCAGGCTAATAAACAAAGAAGGAATGATAGAATCGGGAAAATTACCATTTTGCAACCCCTATTGGGATAATTGGTTCAGGTAAGGATCATCAGTGGGTGCTTAAACCATCCAGGCTGAAAGGTTGATAGTGAATTACATATTTACAAGGCACCAATTATCACTCCACAGTTTGCCTGCTAGTTCCAAGGGGGAAAACGCTTACTTTGCAATGTAGGGATCAAGCCATCGCCACTCCAACCCAGTGATCAATCTCAGTACTGTTAATAGTAGGCCAACCTGACATTACATGCTTCCTGGTGTGATGCAGTACTAAGCATACAGCATCATCTATGAGGTTTCTGGGTAAAAGTATTTGGCCTGAATCAACTTTAGATTTAGTTTACATCTCAGGAGAAATGCAGGGGAGACAATAACATCTTAGGTGTCATTTCAATGAAGCAATCAGATACATAAAAAAGATGGGGTATTCTATACTAAAATTAATTCAAAATGGATTAAAAACCTCCAGATGTGACCCAAAACAATAAACTATATGGAAGAAAATATTGGTACTAAACTTATAGACCTTGGGTTCAGGGAGGACTTAATAAACTTGACCTCAAAGGCAAGGGAAGTAAAAGCAAAAATAAATGAATGGGACTATATCAAACTAAAAAGCTTCTGCACAGCAAAAGAAACCATCAACAAGGCAAAGAGACAGCCAACTGAATGGGAGAAAATATTTGCAAACAATGCAACTAATAAGGGTCTAATATCTAAAATATATAAAGAACTAATAAGACTTAACAACAAAAAAAACAAACAACCCAATT